>JAVQJL010035624.1:0-15945 GCA_036024295.1 Nannoperca obscura
GAGTGACGGGACACAGGTGAGTGCAATCAAAAAAGGAGGGAAACCAGACAAAGACAGGAACATGGACTCGAAACTACAAAATAAAACAGGAAACACAGAAAACCCAACCCAGATCATGATAGATAATGATTATATCCTGACTTAATCTAAGAAGGATTTAATACGTAAAAATATGCCAATCTTATCAATTTGAATGAAGAAACTACAGAACGCTGAGAGGTCACATGTTAATTTATTTCTTGTTCATGTGTGTGAACATAGCATATGATTAAAGCTGTTTTTGGAAGAATGCATGTAGCTTCTGAATGTAAATTGCAGAAACTATTCAATTGCATATCAAGGACTAACTCCGCCCAAGGTTGTAATCAAGGTCTCTGAACACAAATATAAAGCTCTATGCTTTCCATTCAGTTTGTGCTCTTCTTGTATTCTTTTGCCTTTTTTATTTGTTCACTTAAGCCCTCAATATTCTGCGATGTGAACACCGTGATTAAGAAACAGAAACATTAGGATTTTTTATTTTTAAGCCCAGACCTTGAGCAAAAACCTTCTGAAAATGTGATTTATTGATGGTTTATCTCACAATTGTGAAAGTCATGGAAATTCAGTTTGCTGCCAAATTGACTTTATAAACCAATTCTGACTGCCAATCCACTTTTCCAGATCAGCTGGCACACAAGAGCCTCACAACACCTTCATATGTTCAGCAATCAGTTGATAAGATTCTTGTTCTGAGGAGTCACAGCCTTTAAAAAAACAAGGTAGTCCAAGATCAGTTCCTGTCAATATTGATCAGATCCTTGCGTAATTATAATTAAATCATATCACGATGGCAGAGCTCTCCCGCAGAAGTAGTTCCTATGACGTGTTTTCCGACAAAATCAACACGCTTTCAGGCAGAAGAGGGGTTCCCAAAGCTGTTCCGATGAAGTATACCGGCACTTGTAGCAAGAAAACCAGAGAGATAAAATGCCTCACAGGTGAATGAGCAGGGAAAAACATTAAACGTTGTTGTAACGTTCTTAAACAGCAGTAATTAAGTCTGAAAGCAGAGCAGCTGGGTTAGAGAGGGGGGAAGCAACAGAACTGTGCATGTACTCGGACACCGGACCTTTAAATTAAAATGGCCTTGAATGCACCAGTAGATTCTTTTAATATTTACATGAATAAAAATTGAGTCACAATTAAGCTTGATGGTTCATTCTTGACTCAACTCAAGGGCCACTAGACATTTGGACCATAAAAGTTATTTAAATGTCAGTGAAGAGGGTGCATTTTCTACCAGTTTGTAAATCTGCTCTCCGTGACGTCTGTCTGCATGACAGTAAAGAGCTATAAGGGAAGGAGCCAGTATCAGATGCAGATGTGGACTGGATATTAGGAACCATCAGTCCCCCTCTGCCTTAACTCAGCGGCAGGTACACAGACGATGCACAAACACCTCCTTTCTTCATATTCCTCCTGGATCCCATGGAAAATAAATGAAGGCATCAATCATGCAGGAGAGAGGAAAAGTGTTGGCGAGGGAGTCCAGAGAGAGAGAGACGAACTGAATCAGAGTCAGAGAGATGGGAGGCGAGGAGGAAAGCAAGGTAGAGGGAGAAACAAAGCACATGAAAGATTAAAGAGGAAGGAGAGGGGAACAAGGATGGGACATATTCTGTACACAGAAAACAAATATTCAAAGATCTGTAGAGATGAGAAGACAGTAAATATCAGAAAGACAGATGGGATCTTTAAAAAAAAATTGGTTACGAGAGAACAGCAGGCTGGGGCTGCTAGCCAGTACATATGTTGCCTGGAAGCTGCCTTATGAATTTTAATTTGTATCTGCTCATTAACCAAGTTACCATATGACTTACAAGGGATTGAGTAGTTTCCTTGCGGGCAGCAGAGGAGGAGTATTTTGGGTCAGACAGGCAATGAGGAGGGCTCTGATTGGACTTTCAGAAATGAAGATGTTTTCTCTGAGTGTATCAGTGTTATCACAACTCCAAACCTCCACAGTATTACTGATGTATCACACCCCACAGCTGCAAAATGTTATTGTTGATACATTTGGCAGAATAGTAATTCAGCCTGTGTGCAGTAAATTACAAAATACATATTTTCTTAATTTCCTCCATTGGTATCTAGCAATGATCGTTGTCATTTTGAGGGTTTGAGATATCAGCTCTGACATTTCTCCACCTGATACAGTGGAGGTGGATGGGGCTTTGTTTGTGGGGCTCATCACAATGAAAAGTTACAGTAAAAAAATATGTTTCTCATTAGAAATTAGCTCCAATGAAAATGGCTCTAATGTAAATCTCCAGTGGTGTTTGCACCGCGAATAAAGCTCCATTCATCTCAATTGTGTTGATTCATTCATGTTCATTGATTTATGAAAAATAAAATCACACGCACGTAAGTGTGGTGTGAAAATATTTTTCTCCTAAGTGAACCGGCTTTTTATTAACTGTTTGCATGAGCAGCAATAACCACCACAGTAGATAACAGTGAAGTGTCACCTATAGAAACTCAAACTTTATCACAGGCGGTTGGAGCTCCGGTGGTATAGCAGGTTGGTTGTCCTTGAGTATGTATGTAGGGATGTAATGTAAAAAAACTAATAAGGGAAAGAACGCCAGTGTGCAGCTCAGAAACACGACAGCAGTCAGCACTCTGAGCCATCGATGCTGGATCATCCTTTAAAGCTGGACTCGACTACAACAGTATATTACACGCACTCCCCAATGACAGCCTGCAGCACCGTGTCAACTGCGTGCTACTGTGACAAGTTTGCCTTCAGTCCATTATGTGAATCAGCTGAATCGCCATGGTAACAGTAATATACTAAAGCCTGGTGAAGCTTTAAACAGTGCTTAGTCTGGTCCTAATAATGCTCGGAACAGTTTAAATCCTGCCTAATATAACCTGGTAGAGGAGAAATAAACACATTGTTCTGCAGCTAGCAGGTTCAGCTTCAGCTATTCTGTGTGTGTGTATGTGTGTGTGTGTGTGTGTGTGTGTGTGTGAAGCTGCAGGTGTGTGCATTACCTGATCTAATGAGCCAAAACATGTTATTTAGTGATATAATTGAATTGATTATGCATAGCTGATTTGTGTATGTTGTTTTGTCTCCAAAGGTTCATCCTGGTCTTTGGATGTCTCGTTCTCTCTGTGTTTTCTACCATCCCTGCTCACCAGGAATTTTCCGCACACTGCCTGCTCATCCTGGTAGGAAACATGCGCGCATGCACAAACACACACACACACACACACACACACACACACACACCTTCACACAAACACAAGTAAGTGTGTTCAATCAGCATATGTATCTAAGAGCTTACTGGGTTCTCATTATTCTACACTAATGAATTTTGAAATTGTCACATGGTTAAAGTAACAGTATTGTGTGTGTCTGTGTGTGTGTGTGTGTGTGTGTGTGTGTGTGTGTGTGTGTGGCTGAGTGATGCTCATGTATCATAAGAAATGCTGATTGTGCGTTCTCAGCATTATAATGAATTGTAATGATTGCTCCCTTGCTACTCAAGATCAAAATCATGCTGTTACAATTCAATTAAAGTCGGATGTGATTAAGCAGAAAGTCATCAGTCAGAGCAGCTAGGGGAACAAACACAACAACATAGCAGCACAAACAAACTGAAGGCCAGGGTGGAAGTTACTACTTAACCACAGAGACATCATGGTGTTTAAAAACGTCCTCACCTCTAAGCCTTGCAGATAATTTTGTTTTCAGGTTTTGAGGTGTCAGCCTCCAATCCAATAAAATGATTTAATTTATGGTGCTCAAAGCAATGATAAATGGCTTTTAAAACTTGTATCAGAAACAGTGTCCAAGTTGCTTTGGATAATCCATAGAACACTTAGTGAAGCATTTCTATTTCTTTGGTAGAAAGTGGTTCCAATGTAACCTAGCAGTATCCAGACTTATGTGGGCATTATTCCTGGAAAGAGATGTTCTTTTTGTTTGTTTTTTGCTTGTAATTTGGGTTTGCAAAGTCTTTAAAAGACTCGTTTGACATTTAGGGAGATACATTTATACACTCTTGCTCAGAGTTAGATAAGGTGCCTGAAAGTGCTGCTGGAATATAAATCGGAGGATATGGGGATTAAAAAATAGACTCTGTCAGTGAAACAGCTTAGCCAATCACAGGGAAGCATGACAACAGCTTCTCAACTCTTTGGGAAATCATATTGTTGTTTGAAGGAAGCACAGCGGCCCGACATGAACATACAGCACCACTGATCTGCAGCCAGAGGCAGATGGTGGATTTTTATTCAAGTTGTACAATGATGATAGAAATACATGATTAAAAGAGTGGACCAGAGTCATCATTACTGTCATTTGTTGTTCCTGTGCTTTGTCTGTCAGCAGACACAGCCTGTCTGCTGTGATAAAGACTGATGCTGTTGTGTGCTATTGTACGACACGATGCGTACTCATCAACAATTTGTTGGTGAAGCCGTTTCCATGACCGCATCTATCCGGCACTGTATCGGTTAGAGCCAAATAGCCTTGCTTACAGTGGACAGGCTGTATCTGACAGACAGACAACGACAGGTATAACTAATGACAGTAATGATGGCTTTGTTCCACTGAACTGTCACAGTCAACCTTGGGAGCCAGCATGTGTAATAAGAGGGCCCTGGGACTGGCACACCTAAATGGAATACAGCCATTATTAATCTCATTAATTACACCTGTGCTCTTCCTACCCTGTCAACATAAGAAAAATGCTTATTGGTGTCTTAAAAACACACTCAAAAGTACTCAAGTACAGAAATAGTAATCTATTTAATATTCAATTACTTTAGATTTTGAAAGAACGCAAAAAATTGGTCTGTGCAAGTGTGCTGTTACGTTTGTTTGTGTGTTTTCAGTGGTGAAGTCACAGCAAGGACAAGCTTGGCAACAAACTATACCTTCCTTGACCCTTTGCTGTGACTGTCTTTATTGCTTGTGCCACCGCATTTGAGCATTTAAAGGTTTAAGTATGTGGGTTTTTGCGTGTCTGTGTGCCCTGCAGGAGTTTGTGATGATTGTAGTGTTTGGTCTGGAGTACATCATCAGGATATGGAGTGCTGGCTGCTGCTGCCGCTACCGAGGCTGGCAGGGACGCCTCCGCTTCGCCAGGAAACCGTTCTGTGTCATAGGTACGTCTGTGTCTGTGTCTGTGTGTGTGTGTGTGTGTGTGTGTGTGTGTGTGTGTGTGTGTGTGCGTCTCACATTGTCAGACAAAACACTTAAAGCCTGGTATGTTCAAAGTCTCTTGACGTCAGCCATGCATCATCGCATGCTTTTTGACTGGATGTCTGTGTTGGCTGACTGCATAAAAAATTAATTTAAATACAATTAAATAGGAATGTCAAAATTGAAATCATGAAGCAATTTACAACTCCAAACACATATTTGTTCATTCTCATCTTAGGCTTAATATATACCGTGGTGATATCATGTCAAAACACACAGTTTGGATTAAAAATCAAGGAAACTACAGATTTGTTTGTTCATTAAACTGTAATCTGAGTCAATGGCTGTGCTACATACATAACAGAGTCATTTTAAGTGATATTCCTCAGGTAATGATCATATTTGCCAATATGGAAAAGTTCTTTTTTAAATTATTTATTTCCTCTTCAGTGTCCAATCGATGTAACTGGTATCGAGAGCAAAGCAAGTCCATTTAGAGAGTAGTGGTTCTCTGTCCTTCTTAGGTTGCTCAACCAGGAAGGAAGGAAGTCTGCTGGGAAATACAAAGGAAGAAGAAGTGGGGTATTTTAGTGTTGTAGACAGACTGACAAAGGAAGACTAATAGAGATAGAAAAGGAAGAAAGCAGCTTGTAGTGAATCAATAGTTGTTTTAAAGGTGATGGATGGACGGGCGGATGGTCAACCAAAGATCCTGTTACTAATATTGTGGAACTGTGACCTTTTAATTTTCACTCTTTTACTCCACAGACATCATCGTACTTATCGCCTCTGTTGCCGTGGTTTCAGCCGGTAGCCAGGGTAACATCTTTGCCACCTCTGCGCTGCGTAGCCTCCGTTTCCTTCAGATCCTGCGCATGGTGCGCATGGACCGCAGGGGAGGGACCTGGAAGCTGCTGGGATCTGTAGTTTATGCACATAGCAAGGTCGGACCATTATGAACAGTTTCTCCTCTTCTGAACTTTTACGTTTTGTGTTCCAGATATTTAAAGTAATAATCAGTTGTTCACCTATTAGCAATCACCTGTCAGTCAAGCAGTGCTGTTTGTGTGTTGAGTCATGGTGGATATCACTGTTCATGCTAACTACCCAGTTGTTCTGCTGCGTTTTGCAGACCACTGTTGCACAAGAAGATGTACCAACAATGATAACATGGAGCTTTATTTAGCACTTTTATAAAACAGTTTGCCCAGTTAAAAAAACAGGTTTGCAGTAAACATATTCTCTGTGCTTAAAACAGCACATTTCATGAATTAGGAGTAAGTTTAGTCACATTATGGTGATGGTAAGGATAAGGTACAACATCAGCTTGATTGTAAAAAATGAGTTATTATCAGAGCATACAGAAGAAGGGAAAATAATAAAAATAAAAATGTTTGTGAAATGTAATGATTTTTATGTGTGTGTGTGTGTGTGTGTCGTAGGAGCTGGTGACTGCCTGGTATATTGGGTTCCTGGTGTTAATCTTCTCCTCCTTCTTGGTCTATCTGGTGGAGAAAGAGTTCAACAAGGAGTTCGCCACCTACGCGGACGCTTTGTGGTGGGGCACGGTGAGCACACACACATTACACGTGGACACACCTGAGCATACCAAACACCTTAAATAGAAACATTGTGACTATGTTTTATGATTTTATGTGATTTGACCTCTAAACATACACTTTTATCCACATACTGTTTACATAGATAGCAGCACTTTAAAAGCTTTTTCTCAGTCTTACCAACTAGTTTCTGTATCACACAAATTCAACATTTTTACCACAACCACAATTTGTTTGACTGTCCACATAGTGTTGAAATCATAAAATGTGTTTTGAATGAGTTTTCCCATCCAACATAGCTCCCTCTAATCCCAGGTAAAATCAAGGACAGCAACAGACCTGGGGTTATTCTGTTTTTATCTGACAACAATGATATATTTCCATTTACGGTTTCTGTCTGACCTTAATGGCACCTGCAATACAGAAACCAAAAGGAAAGGCCTTTAAAGTCACACTTGGCTGACTGTACTGCACTGTTTCCTCCTCCATCTAAAACCTATTACGCCTTGAAAACGTGGAAACAGACAACACACGAACAAGAAATGGCCCAATCAATAAATTCAATTTTCTCCTGTAGCCAGGTGAGACTAGTGGGGATGACACTTAGGCACTCTGTGTTCCCACGTTCTGTGGCCTTGGAGAGTCTTTCTGTTCTGGTACACATTAAAAGCTAGTATATCATCATTTTGGTGAAAATGTGAAGTTTTGTCACATAAACTTTAAAGATGTGTGAGTCAGCACAACGGCTGACAAAGAGAACTAAGAGCCATCCCCACTGGGCACCTGGATTTCAGAAAAGTACAGTCCAGCATACATGTGTACGTATATACACACATACCATTTTCTATATTCTGGTTATATTTGAGTGGGTTTGAAAAATCACAACATCTACCACTAAATCTGGTGAAAGCTGACAGATCACAACCAATCACAAGGTCACCAAACTAATTATCTGTTTTTTGTTGTTGTTGGCTAGTGTGAATTTGGAAAACAATCAAAGTTAACAATTAGATCATGCATTGTGGCTATTTGTGGATTTGAATTTGTTAAATGTAGGGAAAGGTCATAGATGGCTGTAAGAAATACAACCAGCTTGTGTACAAGATTTGCTCACAAAAACATCTGAACCTCTGTATGAATGTAGGGTATATAAGCCCAAGGTGGACACAGTTAGTGAACAGAGTATGTTTTAAGACTTGAGATGTTTGTGGGATTTAACCTATGTACCCCTGGGATGTCTGTCTACCTCCTCATAGTTTTAAAATGTCCTTGGGTCCCCTGAAAGGCGCTATATTAATGCAAGTTGTTATTATTACTGTTATTATGTCTGAAAACACCACCTATTCACTACATAGTGCACAAGATTCACATTCTGCCATGTTATTTGCCCATAATTGATTCAAAAATGACTTGTGTGACACTACAGCTCTCAGTGATGATCCATAAGTGTTCAAAATCACTATGGAGTAAACTATTGAGTGACTATGTTATATTGGGAGTAGTGGATGAGCGAGCGAGGAACAGATTTCAGACAAACGCCAGGTTTCCTGAGTGTTGACCTCTGACACTTCAGATCACCCTTACAACCATCGGCTACGGTGACAAGACCCCGCAGACGTGGACGGGCCGGTTGTTGTCAGCTGGTTTCGCTCTGCTGGGAATCTCCTTCTTCGCCTTGCCAGCTGTGAGTCACATCACGACTGATTACATTCACTTCCTCACAGCTCCATAAAGCTAATGCTAACAGGTAGGGGCTGTGTTACTTTAAAGTTTAAAACTCTGTGTGTGTGTGTGTGTGTGTGTGTGTGTGAGAGCAGGGCATCCTAGGGTCAGGTTTTGCCCTGAAGGTGCAAGAGCAACATCGCCAGAAGCACTTTGAAAAGAGGAGGAACCCAGCTGCCAGCCTCATCCAGGTACACCCACACACACGCACGTCACCTCTGCAGAATTTATTTTGCAGCAGCTGAGGACCAGCGTGAATACAGAGAAGTGTTTCTCCTTTTATGTAGAAATGTACAAGTGTGTGTGTGCATTGTGTCTGTTTTGACCATCTCTAAGCCTTTTAATGTGTGTCCCTGTGTCTGAATAAAAGCATGAGTGTGTGTGTCCACTCTTTACCTTTTGATGAGTGTGTTAGGAGAATGGTAAAGTGTGTGTATGGGTGGTTTCCTCCTATCAGAGTGAAGGTGTTTTATTAAGTACTTAATATAAGTGAATGTATGTATGTGTGTATACGTGTGCGTGTGTTTTCCCAGTGTCTGGACTGTCAGGGTGTGTAGCTGATGATGACTAACGGTGTGCGAGGCACGTTGTCGTCTCTCAGGTCCAACTGCAACACACGCTGCTGGGATTTATGAGCCGTTAACATGGCGACCATTCCCTGGGCAGACGCTCCCCCGAACCGTCACTCATTTTAATAGACAAGACCGGCTGCATTACTTTCTAATGAACAATAAATATCCGCTGTGGTGTGTGTGTGTGTGTGTGTGTGTGTGTGTACATGTTTGTACCTCCCTCTACCATATGAACTTCCTTGACCTACTTTTTAAATTTTTCCAAAAACTAAAGTGCCCACTCTGTTTGTTTCTTTTGTTTTATTTATTTCTACAATCTTATTGTTTAAGATTTGGCAATCATTTCTATCAGTTATGATAGAAAATCATTATAATACAAACAAACTTTATTGTCAAAATATGGTGATATAGCATCTGTACCAGCTGTTAGACACGGCCTCAGCAAAGACTTCTTGGGTCAAACAACACAAGTAATCAATAAGAATTTAAGTCCAAAACTTTACAGTTAACCCAGTTTCAAATCTACATATTTGGAAGTGAAATAACCATGAAATTAAATTGAAATCTAAAATGCTACCCAAACTGTAAAAGTGCCCCACTGAAGAGGTTTTTAGACTGAATGTGTCAGCAGGCTGCCAAGGCCAGTCCTTTTTCAAACACACCTACAAATGTAGCCAAGAAATGCTTTTTTCTATTTTTCTGCCCTCGGTATCCCATAATCCTGTGTGTCAGTTGTTTAATGGAGCAGTCAGACGATCCTTGTCAACTTGTAAAGCAAAGAACTATCAGATGATCATAGTATCACACCACTGGAAAAGGCACTGCAGGGTGTAAATAATGGAAACCATGAATTTTACTCACACCCTGAGTGTGTTGTTCATCACCAGGTGTTGTGTGCAGTTTTACATCATGTGTTTAAGTGAAGCATCACAACGTCTCAGACACCTTGTCATCTGTTGACAGCAACCGGTGATGAACTTACGTTACAGCTACTTCCTCCTCGCTCAGCTTTGACCTGCAATACTTACCTTAGTGACGGACGTGTGTGCTTTATAAACAGGGGTTTATTAGAGAGGACAGTGTGGGTGGATTCACTTTGTTTTCACTTCCAAATAAGTGGTTTAGATGATCTGGGTAAATTAATTAATTAATTAATTAATCTGGTTGTGTCACCACGTGTCGCTGCATTCACAGATCTCATTGTGATATTGGTGAGATATTTTCACACGTATTTATGTGTGTAATGAATTAAATCTAAATGTTGTTTTCTCTGTCCTTCCTGTTATCAATGCGTATCAGTTGCTATGTTTGATAAAGACCAGTTGGAGCCCAATTGATCCTAAATAACCCACCGAGGGAGCAATTAATCCCATGTTTTGATCTTGTTTCTACTTTATTGGCTTCGTATGAAGCACCTGGTCACTGTCTGTTGTCTGCCAAACTCATAACATTTTCCTCAGCAGGTAAAAGGAAACTTGGACGCAGCTTTGATGTGTTAAATATGTGGATGACATTACTATTGTGTACGTCACTTCACTCCCCCATCTCACACAGCTCTCCCTGCTTTAAACCACCGTCTGTTTGTGTGTGTGTGTGTGTGTGTGTGAGTGTGTGTGTCTGTAAGCAGGGCAGGAGGATATTAGAACTGTCTTTAAGCTTCAGCAGCTGGTCATTTCGAAATTTCACCTGCTGCAATAAATATTTTACCTACAATTGTATTTTTAGAACAAGATTGACTTTAAAGTGGTCTCTAGAGTAGAAAAACAACCGACAGCCAAAATCGACCAGCATTTGGCAGGTGGCCAGTGTTAATTTCCCACCCTGTCTGTGTAAAATGTTTATATTAAGGCTTTCCAGTCATGTCACAAATCTTGTAACCACACCTGGCGCCATGGAGGAGGTTCAGTCGGCTGCAAATAAATAATGGTTTTAAGATGTAAAGAAAACAACCTGTAAAAATGATTGGGGTGGATGTGGCTCATTATTGCAGTATGGCCGACACATTTGATTCCAAATGAGGGTTACGTGACGCGCGTGCAGCCCAAAATGTATGTGCCATGTAGGCTGTACGGTACATGCAGCGCGTACGCACCGACAAACGTGTGTGAACATTACAGTATAAGTGTCAGTTAATGTTGAGAAAGACTGGTCTGATTGGATTTGTCCAAGTCCAAGTCACAGCCCTGTGTGATGAAATGATCAGTTCCCATCGCATTATGTCAGATCAACAAGGCTGTTTGTGTGGAAACATAGTCCTCTCTTCATTGCCACATTCAGGACCTCCGATATGGCTGCCAGCTGCTTACGTCCCCTGAAACGCCCTGTTTATGTTACATGTTCACATATCTCAGTCGCTTTTTCTCCTCACCATGTGTGTGCCATTGCCCCTCTGTGTCATGTTTGTGTGTATGTGTGTGTGTGTGTGTCCATATGAATGTGTGTGCGTCGTGTCCATCTCTGCTCCCTCCCCCACCCAGGCGGCTTGGCGTCTGTACTCCACCGACGGCGCTCGTTCCTACCTCAGAGCCACCTGGCACCACTACCAAAGTGCCCTCCCCCCCCTCAGGCATGTATCCCCACCACCACCACCTCCACCAGCAACACCATCACCGCCCCCACCTCCCTACGAAAAAAACCACCAACCACAATGCATCAGCATTACCCCCGAAAAACTAATCAGCTTTTTCTTTCCCTCCCTCCTCCTCACCTTCCTTTTCTTATATTCTACTTAACTTATACGTTCCTCCCTCACCCCGTTTCTTTCCTCCCACACTTTACCCCATTAATTGTTTCATTTATCATTTTTATATATCCTGTCGACTCTGCACGTAGTGTGTCTGGCGTAGTTATGCTGCTGATGAGAACTCGGTTTCCATTGCTACCTGGAAGCCTCATTTGAAGGCGTTGCATACCTGCAGCCCCGCCAAGTAGGTAACAACTTACAGACTTACAAACATGGCCGCTGCTGCTCAGCCCTTCTCCTCATCCCTTCCTCCTCAGCTGCTCATCTCCATCGGTGTAGCTTCAACTCTTTTCAGCATTGCAACCATTCTCTCATAAGCGTACCTGTATTTACCTTTTTTTTGTTTTTCCCAGTCAGGGATGGTTTGCTTAGCATGCATGAACTCTAATAGCCTTTTCACACTGAGACAGTAAAATGTCTTCCTAGGTGGCACACCGGAGCTTGCTGACGTATTTTGTTAATGATGATTAATTCAGAGATTGTTAACGTTTTATAAATGTTTATTAAATGCTGATTGGGCTCGGGTCAGGCCCAGTTTTTAAAGGGGGTTCCACACAAAATTCAGTGTTCAGAGAGTGGATTACCATTCCTGCTTTTACACACACACACACACACACACACACACACACACACACACACACACACACACACACACACACACACAGTATACACAGCAGAGTTAGATCCTTACTCAGCTTTTCTGATTTCAGCGTCTGTCTTTCAGCTAACGCTTCACTCTTACTGAGCATGGCCATAGCTTGCATGTGCTTGTAAGTAACAAACCCTGTTGAATTAAAGTTTCTTTCTTTGTCTTTCCTTTTGGCTTGATGCCGCCCATGTCTATTAGTGAAAATGTCTGTATAATGCTATTTTAATCTGCTGGAATACTTATTTCTCTCCCTTTGTCTCCTCCTCTTCATCCCACTAACCCTTGAAGGAAAGAGCAGGGTGAGACTACTTACAGGTTTGTATGACTCTCAGCTTCTTCTCACACGCACACACACACACACACACACACACACATTCAACATGCAATGCAATTCTGATTAAATGATATTCCTGATGTTTCGTCATTACATCTTTGAAACTGTGTCTGTTTTTTAGGTTATTTATTGTTTGACTTCAGATTTGTTTATTCACATTAACCAGGTAATAGGTAGTGGTTAGTGATTGCCATCAAAAGGTTGTGACTTATTTGATATATTGTTTTTTTAGTTGCTTGGTTTATTGATTGATAGATTTAGTGAACTATTGCGTACCTTTTTGAACAAAGTTGGAGAAAATGAAGGCAGTTGTGATGTTGTTTTGACTTGTGTTGGTGATTTTAACCAGTATGACCTGGTCAAAGCTATGATGATGTTGTACCCGTAACGGGAGGAGAAAAACAAACACTGCAGTGCTATGAAACACAAAATAAAGGGATAATTATGTGCAATAACAAGGTTGATGTGATGAAGCGCAGTGCAGTTGTTGATTTGAAGCAATGCAGTTGTGTTTTTACATCATTCACAGGTAGACTGAAGCTTTACAGCAAATAAAGTACAAACAGAGCTACTTTCAAAATGACTGCTACTTAAATGAATGCCTGCCTTTTCCAGTTTTCCTCTCTGTTCTTTATTTTATATTCCGGCCTCACTTTTCCTTTACGTCTCCATCTCAGATTTTGTCTCTCGTCCTTCTTTCACTACCGTTTCTCCCTCAGCACTTGACTCTCAGGCAGGGAAGGGTGATGGGATGTGTGTGTGTGTGTGTGTGTGTGTGTGTGTGTGTGTGTGTGTATGCATGCACACAGGCCTTCAAAGACAGGAGTCTGTACCATGTCTGTACCATGACGCACTTTTTCCATTGGGATGGTATTTATATAACTCATCAAACACAAGTCTAGGAGAGACAGAGCGAAGTTGAAAAAAGGGGGGTATGAGAGGGAGGGAAGGGGAGATAGGGGATTTCAGAGAGGGGAAGAAGACAGAGAGAGATTTGTGAGTTTAATTATGCTAGTATAGTTTTTACAGCGCAGCACTTCTTTGGCAACATTTGGGGGGCTTATATTGAGCCAGCACCTGCGTCTTAGTCACACACACACACACAAATAAAGAATAAGTTTATACTCTTCAGTTAAACACAAACAAAGTTGCTTCTCATCCTTAAACAAAACAACATTTAATTAGGCTTTGTCGCATCCACAGCAACATCCATCCCCCTCACATCCCTCTGTTTAAAGCGCTGTGTTTAATTATGCTTCCCTTTGTTACAGCAAATCCAACTTACACTTGTGAAATCATAATTATGCACACTTTTATGACACTATAAGTGTCATAAAAGCATGTCCGCCAAGAGAACACACAACAAACTGTGTTATTAGTGGTTTTAACAGACTGTCGGCTGCTCGGCGGCGGTAGGTGCCGCGGTAAACGGCTGGTGGTTTTCGTTTAAGCAGACTTGTAAACACCAGCAGTAGTAAACATTACCGCAAAGCGCTACAGCGGACATCATGCTGAGTGTAAGTGTTCTGGATTGGCAGTGAAGGGCAACATGAAATACAGGATAATGGGGGTTTAATCTGGAGTTTATGTGTGTAGGCAGGTGTGTGTGATGTATTTGTGCCTCCTGGTACAGTGAAGTTTAAACACAGTTTGAGGGTTTGTTCAAACCTAGTTGACTTGAGATTTATTCCAAATTATTCCCAAATGCTGCACTTACATTTGCTTGTAAGTGCTGCTTCGTCCACAAGAGGGCTCAGATAACAGCATTTGCACCAAATTAAGCATACTAGACTAAATTGGCAAACACACCAGATTTCATTTCAACAATACCAAATTAAATGAATACAGCTAGATCTTTTCTTTTTCTTCACCAGACTACTTTACACAGCACTGCAGGCGCACAGTTAGGAAATGTGTTCACCGCATGTCACAAAACAATCACTGTGTTGAAAAGACATGATATAGAGCTTTCGTACATAATTGCAGAGCCAGCGCAAAATGTTAAGTAGTTTCCCATTGAAGCATCTGGCGAGAGTTTGGTCAAATTTGTTGGAGTCCAGGTTGCACTTGTGCAGAGAAATGCTTTAAAGCTGGCTACAGCTTTTAGTTTGATGACACCAGTATGGTGTGCGTCACCACATCAAAAATATATCTGTCATCCCCGAACGAGGGAAAACAGAATTGAAGTGATTTAGTGAACCTTCCACTACATCCCTTCACACTCATTCCCGTCCTCCTTGAAAATATGTCCCCAGCCCTTTCTCTGTGTTTACTTTGCATCAATATGGACAGCAGAGAATTTTACTTGTACTTCCTCTGCTGAACTCTTTTAATATGCTTCCTCCTTTATCTCTTTCCATTCCCTCCTCCATCCGTCTCTCGCTCCTTCGCTCTAGTAAGGGTCTAAGTAGTGGGAGGCTCTTCAGGAGGTATATTCGGAAATGTAGGAGGTACCTACTGTACAGTACTACCCAGCATCCTCTCTGCTCATGCCCTTAGCCCAATAACCTGTGGGAATGACTCACTAATAGCATGAAGGAAAACCTTCTTACTTCCCTCCCTAATCCCTTTTATCCCACAAAGGTCTTTGTCCGACTTCTGTTGCCTGCTGCCTGCCGAATGCAAACAAGACTTTGTTACTGTTACAAATTAAAGGGGAATTCCACCAAAAGTAGAAATGGATTTAAAGTTTTGGAGATAAGGAAAAAAATGCTCCAGATTTTACTGCCTTGTGTAGTTAAACGATTGCTCCCTCTTTTTAAAGCCCCTATCATTTTACAAAGACCAAAAAGATCCTTTCATAGTTTGTCATCTAAGAAAAAGAAATGTGAGTCAATTTTGGGAAATTTCTCAGTAAGAGAGAGCTCGATAAGTAAACAAAAGATCCGAGTAAAAAGTAAAAATACAAGGTTTCAATTCCCCTTTATTCTATGTTTCATCCAGCCACGTGAATATCTTTTGTTTCGTTTACATTCTTCATGAATAACATCTGATTTCTTGATACTCGGGACCAGAAGTGGCTTTTTTTAGGACATTTTGCTGTATATATATATATATATATATATATATATATATATATATATATATACACACTACCGTTCAAAAGTTTGGGGTCACATTGAAATGTCCTTATTTTTGAAGGAAAAGCACTGTACTTTTCAATGAA
>JAVQJL010035625.1:0-54709 GCA_036024295.1 Nannoperca obscura
GGTGTTGTATTTCCCGTTTCCCCTGCCCCCCATTTTCCCCCCCTTTCCATTCCCTTACCCCCCCCGCCCCCCCCCCCCCCCCCCCCACTCTCCTCCTTGCCTCGAAGGTCCCATGGGAGCCTTGTGGTTCGTCTGCTGGAAGGCATACCAACACCACCGCCGCCACCACTGGAACCTCTCTCTTTTTTCTCTCTTCGCCCTCTCCCTCGCTCGCTCCTTTTTTCCCTCTTCCCTCTCCTCTCTCTCTCTCTCTTTTTTCCTCCTCTCCTTTTAATGTGGAAGTTTTGAGCAATTGCTGGCTGCTTCTGTGGCTTGGTGGGAATGGCATTTTTAGAAGAATGCCTCATGCTGTGGCTTAAGCCCATTCCTGAGTCCCCCCCAATCACACACACTCAAATACACCAACATAGGTGGATACAGGGAATGAATGTTGACACTTATGTGCACAAATCTGGATTGTAAAACACAGATACACGGACATAAACATGCATGCAAAAACAAGATGTAATTTGTGAATCTACAAATGCTAGTTCCTTTAGTTAATGTCCTGAGTTTGTAAGAATTATAAAGATGCTGACTGCAAGCATGAAGCTTTATGGACAGTTAGCAGTCATCGCCTGCAATCCCGTAGATGAATTCTAACAAGACTAAGAGTCTACAGCCATGCTAGGGGCTCTGTTCGTCTTAGATTTTATGCTAACATTTGCTAATTAGCTCTAAAACAAAGTACAGCTAAAACTGACGAAATGTCTTTAGTTTTGCAGGTCATAAACCAAAGGTGGAAAGATTTACATTTCGACCTGACAATGGCTCTAGCTGGAAAGATCATCAGTTATTACAGTGTTATTACACTTCATCCTGTGGGAGAAATGAATGTCTCAAGCACATTTCATGGCAATCCATACAAAAGTTGCTGAGACATTTCACTCAAAACCACAAATGTCAACCTCATGCTAGTGAGGAAATGTGAGGAGATCACAAAAGTCACTTGGATTCATCATGTGAAGACCACGAATGTCTGAGCTAAATTTCATGGCCAACTATCCAATAGATGCTGAGATATTTCAATCTGAGCCAAAGTGGGGGACTGAACAACACTGCCATCCCTAGAACCATCCTGCTAGTGTGACTATTATTTGAATCCACAAGCAACAACAATTCAAAATCCTTTATCTAGAGCCGTTTTAGGTTCTAGATTTTATTTTAGTTTTTTTTCAATTTGTGTTGATATTTTAAATGATGTTAAACATTATCTCTCTGTCTTATCTCTCTGCAGGGTGCTGGAACGTTCAGACACCAACAGAATGACCACCCAGAACATCGGCATCGTGTTCGGGCCGACCCTGATGCGCCCGGAGCGGGACAATGGCAACATGGCGGTGAATATGGTTTACCAGAACCAGGCGGTGGAGCTCATCCTCAGCGAGTTTGACCACATCTTTGGAACAAGGGGCCCCTCTTGATCTTTTTGGGCAGAGGGGGTTCAAAAAGGCTCCTCCAGATCAGACGAGAGTACAAGTAGTGCAGCGTTTGTCCTCTTCGCCTGTTGACTCATGTGGTGTAAAATGGATTTCACATCAAAAGATAATTACGGGCTAAAAAGAACCAGGACAGAAAGCTGCTAATCATGACATCTGGCCTCCATATATAGCCATGTTAAAACAATAATAGTAAAACAAACAATTTTAGCTGCAATACTTGTGTCTTTGACTGCAGATGTGAAGCCCGGTGTTCTTTACTGCTGAAACGGACGCCTCGTTGTCACTTTTCCTTGTTTCAGACTTGATCGGGATAAATAAAAGCCATGAAAGTGATAAATCGCCTCCAGCCAGTCCAGCTAGCGTATTAGAGTATTAATCACGGAAGGATGTGTCTTAACGTAGCACTGAAACTAAACTGAAGCCGAACCATCTCACTGTGAAAACACATGCACCAGCACCTCTTGCCACAACGATGGACAGATCCCACCTGCAGTGGATGGCGTGGATATACTGTAAAATATTCAAACAAGCAGGAAGCAAGCTGGGCATGTAAATGTGCCCGTATCTCTGCTGAAGTTATACAGGGTTTAGATGAAGAGTTTTATGTTTATTACTGACTTCACATTCCTTTGTACCAAATAGTACTTTGTAGTGTGTGGACCTTCAAAACTTTCCTTACTGTACACATTTGGATCAGTCTTCTATTTTTATTAGTGCAAACTCCTCAGATTAAGTTAAAAAATATTAAATTGTAAATATGTGAAATACTGTCTTTGTCATCGTAGCACTTTGCATACAGTGTGTAACCTAAACGTTATATATTAGCCAAATTCAAACTGAAACATTTGCTTTGAAATGGACAAAGTGTCATTAAAATATTGCTTGGACTTGATTGTTAACTCTCCTGCAATAAAAAAAAGAAAAAAGTAAACAAACTTGATTTGTTTTGTGATATTTGGTCTCAATATGTCTGTCAGGTTGTTTGTATTGAGTGGTGGATTTGCGTGAGAGATAGTAGAAGTGTGTGGAGGTATGTGGGCCTCAGAGATACGGCGGGCGGAGGCATCCCCTGTGATTGGTGCAAATGCTGCTTTTAATAACAAGAACAAAAGAGGAACTGGAAATGCATATGTTTAAAAAATGTGGATTTTTCCCCGAACCCTCTCACTCTGTGGCTTTGGTAATTTTATATTGACTGTGGGTTTGGCAAAGAACAAAAAAAGAGCAGAAAAGAGGCATGGGTGGGGGATCATAGCTCATAGATTTTGCAAAGTTTTATTAGATGTATTTATTCATTTTTATGTTGGTATTATTTCAAGTCCTGCGAGTGTGTGGGGAGGGGCTAAAATGCTGTGCAGCTGATTGATGGAGAATCAACTGAACTTTTGATTACTGTGCATTTTCAAGGTCATCCTTATATTTGATTGACAGAAATATTTTCAACATAAATAGACAACCGCACTTGTTTATTTGATACAAATGCATGTATGCACATAGTCATCACAGTTTATACATTTATGCCTCACTCAATTTTTTTTTTCTCACTGTTGCAGTTTCTCAGTTTCATTCGGGTCTTTGGACAGCCGTGTGTCCCAGAGCCTCCTCCCTTTAGATTGAATGTTTCCATTTATTATATTATGCAAAGAAAGAAAACAACACTCTGAAAAAATTAATTCATTCAGTATTTCATAAAGTAAATTTTACTTTATGTTTTATTCTCTCTCCAAGTTCTGAAACTGAAGGGATTTCAATAAAAACCCAGTGGCATTAAACTGCTGTAGACTCCGGCTCTGTGATGTGTTTCACTTGGTGTGATGGCGCTAATCACTCCCTAAAATAGAATCAGAGACACAATCAAACACCCCTCCCTCTTAATCAGCAGTGTGTTGGCAGGGAAAGTCAAACTCTATTATTTCATCTTTTAATGCTGCTCCTTTTCTTTCTTCTTCAGCTTCACTCCAGTTTCTTTTTTTTTCTTGATGAGTAATTAATGAGGAATTTTATAATGGCACTCTGAATATTCCTGAATACATTAAAAACTATGCAAAATATATGTATGATGCTTCTGTATGATAAGTACTGTAGTCAAATGAGCGATCATTACTTCAAATGTAGATGAAAGAGCGGACACGCGGCATACTATTGTAGAAATACGCTTAAAACAACAGTTTTTTGATGCATGGACCGATGAAAAGTAAGAGCCTGACATTAGCTCAAAACCATTTTGCATCTGTAGGTAGTTATTGTGTTTGCGGCAACGCTACAAAAAAATGTTTTTGAGTATGAATGAGTATTTATTAAAAAATCATGGAAGTAAGAGAATGAGAAGGTCATGAAATGTTTTCATTTGCTGCATGTTTTTCATCCAAGTAACTCTCAAAACTGATTTAGCTTTTATGGTCCAAATTTGAGTGAACCACTTTAGACAATGTCCTTTATAGTAATTTAATTGGGCAGCTCTATGTTAATGAATCTGTATGGTTTATTCTTATTCTTGACATATGGCAAACAACTGCCCCTTTTGTTACTTTATATCACGGCTTTTGTCTTTTGTTAAGTTGCTTAAAATTCATTTCCTTCGGGAGGAGAAACATTTTTGTTTATAGAGAATCACTCTCAAACTGAATGGGGCTGAGTGGCGTGCTCAAAGAAACGTCTGCAGTATAATGGCAAAAGTGCCTTGACCTTGTTGCTGTGGTTGAAGAACAGTTTCTCTCCCCACCAGTGAAATACATCTGTAGCTGTGCTCATTCTTTATAGTCAGGCCTGCTTGCTCCATTGCACTGTTGGTACAAGGAATTGAAACTTAAACATGCACATGCTCATGGACAGGACTTGCAGCATATTGCAAGTGATGGTGGTGCTGAAGTTGCCACCTGACTGTAGTGATTTTTGTATACCACAAATCTCCTCTTACTCACAGTCGAGCCCAAAAAACAGCAGCGCTATCATAACATCACCAATTATTGGTGTCATGGTTGACTAAAGACTACTGATGCATGGCACCCAGAAATATCTGACCTGCGTCACCCGGAATGGTTTGTTAATGTTACGGTTAGCCGATTGTTTACTCAACCTACAGTTAATCTATCGAATCTCTGTGTATCGAATACCAGCAGCGCTGCTCAGCCCCTGCATGCCACAGCCACATACACAGGTTTACAGTCACAAAGCAGCCACCTCTGATGAATCATCATGCAAACAGACTGAGCCACAAAAAAAAGGTTTGTGTAACAAAGAAGTCTGCAGATCATGAGTGGTGATGGAAACTGACTATGATGGGAAACTGAGAGGCTGGGCCACAGCTGACCTTCAAAACTGTTTATTTATTAAAGATGTTTGTGTTTTTTACAGAAATAAAAAAAGCCATAGCATTTCATAGTTTAAGAAAGAACATTTTATCACCCTTGTTTGAAATAACTCAATAATTCAACCTATTTCAAAGCCACTGGAGGGAATTGGCTTGAAATGACTACACTTAAATCTTGTGAGGCTGATATTTACAGGCTCATAAAGCCTACAGCAAGTGGTTTTAAATTAACTGACAATCAAATGCTGATTGATGATGATTTTTAATTTAAAAAATCAATCAAATACAAGATTCTGGTGACAAATTATGTACAATTTTATTACAAATACCCACAAACATGCAAAAAAATATATAATATAAAAAGTGAATACAAGAGTTGCATGGGTGCTAGTAAAAAATTTAAGAAAAAAAACACTGCTTGTTATAAAAAAAAAGTGTGCAGCAACTGAGTGAAAGTAAATCTTTTTTTTGTGCCTATTTTTGACCCAGAAATAACAGGTAAGGAACTATGCAAGAGCAGAGTGGCGGTTGGTGTGTCACATATGCATATCTTTGGTGATAAACACACTCACACACGCACACGCACACACACACAAACACACACACATTATGACCAAGAAGTGTCTTTGGCAAACGGTATGCATGAATGCTACACGCTTAGTCACACCTCATGCACCACCGTCTTATCTCGTTGTACCAAGGCTTTGTCGGATTACTCAGTGTCTGAGTACATCTGAGGCACTCTTCACATTGAATACACTGCAGTCAGAAAGAGGAAGTTAAAAGCTGATGTATATTCTTGAGTCTTGACCCCCTTGCCACATTATGACAAAAAACCTAAATATGTGACACATTATTGTCCGGGGGTGGGGGTGGGGGGGTGGGGGGGTGAATAGGCATTTAAATTATTGCAAGAGATGGGCGATATTTTAGCATTAAATGAAATAAAGCAGCTTGGTGTGATTATTACCCAAACAGTCAGACAGTGCAAGTTGTATTTGCTCCCTAAAAGGTAAAACCCAAAGACTGACTTCGTTTGCCCTTTTTATCTTCCCACGCAGAAATGACTGTCCGCTAGCAAGGCATGCAATTAAGAAAGTGCAGTCCACTGCTTTGTGTTTAAAAAAATAAATAAACAACCTCCTTTCAGTTCCTCCTCTTTTACTGCTTGGTCTAAACTACTAAATATATTGCTGATTAGTTAAAGCCACTGAGCACCATAGTTAACCTGAAGAGATGAGCTGGTTGTACCTTGTGATTTCACAGCATGAATTATAAAAGTTCTGGCAACAAATCCTTTTAGATATTCTCAAGTCCTCACTGACTTTGGGACAAAGTAATAGCTGCATGTGTGTATTTTCATTTAGAACATTTTACAAGTTATTGTTCTTTTTGTAAAATAGAGGTAAAGATTTGTATCAAATAATACCACAGGATATTGAAAACTGAATGTTATTTGCACTTATTAAAAATAATAAATATACAAACTGAGCATCAGGCAATTCTGATTGATATGGCTGCATCTGTAACATTTAACCTCTAACTTTGATGTTAAAGTAACAGTACATGTCTTTCCCTCCTGCAATCGATCCTACAAACATTTCCTTCAGGGCCTGGTTTCTTAACCCACTCACTGGTAAAAATACAAAAGGCCTCTGCTTTATGGGTTGTGCAATAGTCAACAGCAGCAAGCATTTAATAAGTGAGAGTTCTGCAATGTCACATCTGGATGTGTGACATGACCTCAGACAAATCAACCCAAATGTTTTAGCTGTCCTTGCAAATAAAAAACAAATCAAACAAACATAAATCAAGTTTATGTCACATGATAAAATACTGTATTTGTATTGTCACATATATTTTGTTTGTATGGCTTCATCCACTCTAAGGCCATCTATGCTTTGGCAGTTTTGTGCATTTTTCCATGTTTTAAAATTTGTTAAAAAAAATCAGTGGAGTTGTTGTATATATATATTTATATATATGAGAGAAAAAAGTATCAAAATCTTAATATATATATATATATAGTAAATGCATTGTATTGGCTTGTTAAAGTCACCTTAAGTTTTTATTCTGGGTAAATCTGTTATATCCAGGCTCAGTTCACATTTGTCCAAATCTCTATTCTGGTCCTCAGTGTCTCTCTCCCAGAATTGTCTCTTTGCATTGTCAGTGTGGTTTCCCACATCGTAAATATTTCTCTCGTTTTGCACTCCATTCTCCCCTGTAGGTGATTCTTGTATGAGGCTACCTCGCAGCTCCTCCGCCTCTCCTGAACTCACGTTTGCCTCTTCCACATGATCATCACTGACTCCTGCCTCTTCCTCCTCTTCCTCCTTGAGGGCCTCTGCAGCTCCATCCAGACTGGAGTCGCTGAGGAAGGAGTGCGGGGTTTGGGTATCCTCCATGGACAGAGGGGTCCCGTCAGCTCGGTGGCCCCCAAGATTGTTGCCTGCCCCTGGGGTGAGAAGCATCTCCTCGTGGTCTTGGTCGGGATCCTGGTCTTTGCTGCAGTAAGCGTAGCGGTGGTTCATGTGCTGGGAGTACGACCCAGAGTGAGAGAAGCGTTTGCCACACTTGTCACATTGGTAGGGTTTCTCTCCAGAATGCAGCCGGCTGTGCTCAATCAGGTGGTGCTTGTGCTTAAAGGCCTTGTTGCATATCTTGCACTCATGAGGACGCTTGCCTGTAATAAATACAGAGAAATTATTTTTAATGTCCTAAAAAGTACCAGAATTTAAAAAAATACATTACAATACAATACATTAAAGACATTTTAATATACTTAAATCTCTTGAAAGTCAAGTTGGCACATTTCTAATTCATAAACATTTTTTAAAAATACCTTGACATTGTTTTGTAAGATAAATATGGAGCTACCACCAGGAGCCAGTTAGCTTAGCACACAGGTTGGAAACAAGGGAAAACAGCTAACCAGTCTTTATGCTAAGCTAAACTTACCACCAACTGTGCAGATACGAGTGTTGTATTGATCTTCTCATCTAACTTTTAGTAAGAAATTAAATAAGCATATATCCCAAAATGTCTATTCCACAGACCTGTGTGCTCGTATTTGTGTCGGAGCAGAGAGCTGCTCTTCTGAAAGGTTTTTTCACAAATGTCACAAGCGTAAAGCCCCTCGTCTGTCTTCTTCAGTCTCTTCCTCCCTGGCCCTACTTCTCCCTCCAGTCCTTCATCCATGAGAGAGAGGTAGTCCAGAGCTCCACGGCTTAACGCCTCGCCCTACAGAGAAGACATGAACATTTGCATCACTATAATTATTGTTCTAATTCTACACATTCCTACAGCAATGCTTTACAATATAATCAGATCAGACCAGATGTTTACTGCTTCTGCTCTAATTCTGATGCTGCTGATGCCTCACTCACCATGAGAGCTTGTCTGTCCTGGTAGATCTTTTTCAGTGTCTCCTCTGCGTCTGCCTCCATCATGTAAGCCATAGGAGAGAGAAACCCAGGGCTATTAGCTGGCTGGCTGAATGTCATCGCAGTGAAGCCATCATGCCCTGAAAGCCCTAAACCAGACTGGTTGAAGATAGGAAATCCATTGTGTAGGGAACCTGGAAACACAGGAGCTCCAGCCCCGCTGTAGACCGGGTGGTGGTGAAGGGATAGGTGTGAAGTTGAATTTGGTCTCTTAAGCTGCTGGGTCCCGGGCTCTCTCCTCTCTCCTCTGGCTGAGTTGCCATTTACAGTTTTGTTTCTCCCTTCTTGGTCTGAGAGCTGCTTGGGCAGGGAGAGGTCCAGGGGTTCGTTCTGTGACCAGGGGCTCTCGATCTGGTTCTGAGGGGAGGAGAGTTCAGGAGGGCAGCTGGTGAGGTTGAGGCAGACCGGTGAACCAAATCTGGAAGAGGGAACTCTCCTTCTGGCTCGAGGTGATGACAGCTTTGGGGAGCGGTTGATTGGTTGGCTCGGGCTTCCTTTTTCATGGCTGGACCAGTACACTTGTGAGGACATGGCATCATGGTGGGGCTGTTGGGGAGAGTGCATTGCGACCAAAAGCTGCTGTGGTATGGAGTGCCAGCTGGGCTTCTGTAATGGTGATTTGTTTTCAGACATGCCGTTGGTTACTTCCCTCGGTTTGCTGTTCTCCAGTTGGAGGGTAGATCTGGGAAAGAATAAAGGTGGCGAGGGGTGGTCTTTGCTACGCAGACTCTCAGGCACCTCCACTTCCTCTCGGCTCATCTTACAGAGGTAGCGCTCATGCTGCAGGAGCACCGCCACATTGGGGAAAAGCTGGGAGCACCAGCGACACGTCACCCCAAGCACACTTCTCTCCCCATCACCTGACCTCACTGCCTCTCTCCTCCTTTCAGGCGACACCTTTGCATCAGACCCTCCACCGTTGTAAATCACCCTCCTTTCCTCCTTTGCAGCTCCTCCTCTGTCCAGTTCCTCATCTTCCTTCACCTCCTTGTGAAGCATCTCCTGCAGCATCTGCTCAAACGTGGTCCCAGAGTGCAGATATGGCAGCAGGGTGGTCCCTTTTAGTATACTGGCCCTCAGAGAGAGCTCTGTCGAGGGGTCCCAAAGCCGAGACAGGTCTGAAGCTCTGGGGACGCCTGTGGGGTTGTGGTTGGGGTCCTGCAGTGAAAGCTGGTGAGGATCCTCTGGTACTCGACCCAGAGGTCTGAAATTATCTTGGGTGCGTGAAGCCAACGGAGAGCCCTTGTCATTGTTGTTTCTCCCCCCGCCTGCAGAGGGAGATGTTGGAAATGAGTGGTAGGAGCCTTGGCTATGTCCATTATATGCACCGCTGGCTCCTCCTGCGCTTCCTCCACCACTCAGGCACTTTTTGCTGCTTAAGTGGGAGCTGTAGGAGCCAGAGTGAGAGAAACGCTTCTTGCAGTTGGAGCACTCATAAGGTTTCTCACCTAAAGGATGACACACAGACAGGATAAATTAATCAAAAGATGCTAAGAGTAGGTTGAAAATACCTTAAACTTGGGCGTGGTCGTTTCACATTTTTCATAATTCCCATGTTCTGTCATAAATTATTTTAACTTGTTTTCTGATGTCAACACATCAAATTAAGTATAATTTCATACCATATAACTGGCACGGTAAGTAAGGGTTAGGGATACGGTAGAAACAATACCAAATTGATGGGTGAGTACAACTGTTTTGATGTTATTTTGTCTCACCGCTGTGGATGCGGAGATGCTCTTTGAGGTGGTGTTTGTACTTGAACGCTTTCCCACACTGCAGACATTTGAACTTCCTGGTCTCCATGCTTTGATCCAAAGTGATGGCACTCTAGGATAATAGTACATTGTTATTAGTTTTATAATACAGCACATTTAGGGAGGGATTTCAGGATTTTAAGAAATATGTTTATCACTTTTATCAACTCCGAGATACAAAAAAAGAACCTTGTGAAACTAAATAAGCATTTCATACAATCTACTGTAGTTATGAAATTCTGGCCTCGTTGCAGTTGTGAAAGTTTCTCCTGCTTTCTGTGTGAAGCTCACATTGTCCTGCACTTGGTTGTGAAGTGCCAGGTGCCGCTCCATCTGTGCCCTAAGGGTGGCAGTGTATCCACAGAGCGGACAGACCATGTGGCCCCCCTCCCTCTCTTGACAGTACTTGATGTGGTCCCTCAGAGAAGCTCCTCGCTGATACATCCTGTGGCAGAATGGACAGGCCTGCTGGGTCCTCCCTGCGTCTGAAGTCCGGAGAGAGGTGACATTTTAAACAGACCGTGGAAATGTTCACACAATCATTAAATGTGTCCGTCCATCCATTTTATAAACCGCTTATGCTGTTCATAGTTGGAGTCTGTCCAAGCACGTGTTGAGCGAGCTGCCGGGCACACCCTTACATGGCCGTGACACATAGAGCAACACCCGAATTCACTCTCACATTCCACTTATATATGTACAGTAAACTAATATTGTCAAAAAATCCCATGGGAAGAAACATTATACATGTACAAGGTTCTGCCTATTACGACACGGGTTGTTTATTGAACTGGATGGATGGAATCATACACTACATGAACAATGCCTGATGCTTCATGTAACACTGTTATACAGAATAAAAGACATGTGCTGTTATGTCCTCAGGCTCACAGGTCAGAGCAAATAGAATAGAATAGAATAGAATAACTCAAATGATCTTAGATCACTATTTATAGGTATACTTGCTTGAAAATACTGGAACATGACCATACTGTTTGAACCTAATGTTATTTTTATTTTTTTAATTCTATATGTATGTAATGTATGTATTATGGTATTTAACTCCATGAACTATGCCACCACCTTTTAAAAAATAAAAATAAAATGTTGAACAACAAGCAAAATGTTCAAATTGTGGAACAACATTGTACTGTTACATGTATAAATAGCTTGAAAACAGATGTGTTCATGCGTTGGCCTTCGTCAAACCCTGACGAAGGCTCTTTGTTGAAACAGTAGCTGTTGATAAGCTGATATTTGAAAAACCTCAGAAGAACCTGCTGCTCATCAGAACCAACACACTGCCTGGTTTAAGAGCAGCCATGTCAGATTTGTAGATTTTCTACATAGTATTATTGCAGCTGTTCCCTCATTGGCCTACCTGCTCCCTCAGGTGAGCAGTGCTGAGCTCCTGGTGACCAGATGGCAGGCGGCAGCTCATCTTGCCTGCTGCCCGAGAGGTACACAGCTTCTGCGCCATTGTGGTTCAGATGGTCCAAGAGACTGGCTGAGGGAGAGGCCTTCCTCAACTGGGCAAGAAATTCATAGTGGGCCAGGTCCTCCAAGGAATTCTGGGAGTCTAAGTTTTTACCTGGGAACAAAGAAACACATACAGGAGAACTGAAGTATCCATAAAAAGAAAGCAATATGTTTAACCAGGGGATAGTTCTTACATGAAACTGTTGAGCAGTGTCTGGCATTTTGGCATTATTCTGATACATGCAGACACACAGCCTTGTTAGTGACATTAGCAGGAAAATATTAGTATTGCTACAAGATTGTGTTTTCCATTATTTTATGGCATAAAAATCCTGACCCAGACGGCAGCAAAACAGCAGTGCTGTGACAATAAGTACAAAACGAGAGAAGAAAAGTGCATTAAAAAAGTGCACAAAAGAGCATAAACAATGTCCACTTATTATGCAAATTAATATATTACATTCCTACGTGACCCTCCCCTCGAACTGGTTTCTTTAATAGCCTTTTGAATTTAATATTTTTACAGCTTGTCAGCGTTCTTGTCAGTGGGTGCGTCAGTGTGGTTGAGCCATAGCCGCTGTTATATTTTCAAGTACGACGTGTTAACTTAAATTCTTTTGCTCTCTCGTTTTGTGTAAATGTGCATGATTCGTTCATATATGCACTCGTGTAAATGTGCGTGCAGAGGGATCTAATGAAAATAAATAGTTTGCTTGAAGATTAAACAAGTTGGCCAGATATAAAACTCGATTTTAAGAATTCTTTCTCATTCGTGCCCTTGAGTGCAGTGAGAGGTAGGCAGAGAGGAAGAAAGCCGCGAGGAGAAGAGAGGGCGCCTCCTATCACGAATCAAGTCAGCTTGCAGCGACTTAGAGGAAGATTTTTCAAATGCTTGCAGATGTTGGCATATTTTGAGCTGTTTTTTATGTGGTGAAGGGAAGAGCCTGTGCGGTTGAGTGTTGTAAAAACTCAGCTTTGCCTTCATCAGGCAAGGTCAAATCACATGAGGCGAGGGAGCTAAGTGATTGTTAGTAGGCAAGCCGCGTGAGCCTTTGATCTCTCCTAAATAAAAGGGAAAGCCTCACGTCGCGCAGTGCTGATTTCAGTACCGTAACGTCACCTCTTTGATGCATGGAAATATTGTGACATTGTGTGGGATGAGTTCTTTTGTCATGCTTTCAGAAGGCTCCCTTTTCAAAGAGAAGAGTGAAAAAAAGGAACAGCTTGTAGGAAAAGGCATGGTTTCACAAGGAGCTGATATGAAGGTGTATCTAGAGGGCTCTGAGAAGCATCATGAGACTGGAGGTGTCTTGCGTCAGAAAAACACTGTAAACTTGTTTACACATACAGTAATGTCCGACACAGCAGTGTCATACAGTATATATATTACATTTTCATAGCTTCTTTGCCAGGCCTTAAATCTTCGGAAACAAACGCAGGGATATTAAATAGTTCAGAAAACAAGCTTAACTTAAAATAGCAAAAGGTTTACAGTTTTTGTAACAAGACATCGCTTTACTTTAGTTTATAACTTACAGTACATCCTCAGTGGCTCCTGGTCTGCCTCTCTGTCAGGGGCAGACACGGTGGTGGCGTCCTCCGTGGCCTCACCCTCTGGCTCCACCTGCCCCCAGTAGTTCCTGCTGCCGGGGCTGAGGCTGCGCGGCCGCGTGGAGCGAGCGGGGCTGCCCGGCTCCTCCGTCCCCTCACTCGGCGTCAGGCTTGTCTTGTCCAGGCTCTCCTGACAGTCCTGGGGCTCCAGGCTCCACAGGCCAACCTCATCCTCCCCCTCAGATCCCAGTGAACTCACGTGCTCAGCATCCACTGTGGGAAGGAGAGAAAAAGAATAATTTGAGAGATCAGACTAAAGACACTGGCTCAAGCTGACGAGTCCTGTTTAAATACCATGCAGCAAACACACAGTATGCTCACTGGGGGTGTATGATTTTGCAATATTTTGTATTATTTCTTTACATAATTTATAATATCAGATATCATAAGTATCATTGAATGAGATAGTTTGTGGTATTTTTAAACATGATTAAGTGCAATAGACACCATTTTCTATGGTATTTAGTTGGATGGGTTGTAGATTATGATCAAAACAAACATATTTTAAAGACTATGTCACGAACTGAAACCAAACAGGGGAAAAAACACAAATTTAGAATACAGAAATTCAAAAACGTTTGCAAATTTTAAAACTACAGCTTAGATGTTAAAGCATGAAAAAGAACAACTATAGTATTGTTTTACATTTTTATATCAGTTCAGTTCCTCTGTGAGAGAGAGGGATGAAACTGTCTTCATGTGAAGTTGTTCAATGTGTTTCTTATCATGAGATGTTTTATACGGCTTTGCGTGGTTTGATGTGCGGATTATGATCAATACAAGCAGACGCAGCATGCAACATACGCATTTGTGCAAAGCAGATCCAGAACTGTAAAAGAAGGCTCATGATATTTGAAACATTTCACTGCGCTATTGCCACAATATAAATCTTCAGGCATCAAAATATAAAAATAAATAGTATAAATAGTCATTTCTGATCAATTTCAGCGTAATTTCTGAAGGGATGGTTTTACTGACGGTACTGAGAGTGAAATGTGACTTTCAGTTGAAAAAAATTAAAATAGATTAATTCATTATATTGTACATATTTATTTCAGTTTGTAAAATTGTTATCTTGATAATCAAACTTCATTCCAAATGGTAATTGTCTGTCAGATTGCCATTTTTTTGAAATAGTCTCTTTGTAAAAATTTTATTTTATTTTATGTATTAACTAAAACCTTTTATATGCGTAATTGCTCTTAAAAAACACAATTTGTTTGACTGTAGAAATAAACTGATAGTTTTAGCACAATATGTAACTTGTGGTGCAGGCAGGGATATAGTGCAGCTGTAAGAAGAAAAAATAAATAACATATTGTAATTTAAAATTGTACCCTCGTAACCCCGACTGAGGTAAAAACGGAAAGGCACATGACTTTTTCCCGTAGCAAAGACAATAAATGACAATCACAAACACATGCCTGGGATTTCAGCTGTAGGCTCTTATTTCCATGGCTTTTTTTGAGGACTCTCTGTTTTCCTCTCACTGATTGGCAATATCTAATCACAACCAAGTAATGACCGTTTAAGAGCACAAATTGACTCCTTGCCAGTGCCTTTGAAATATATCGTCAGAGATCCAAACCATTGTCGAGAGGGGCGCATGGACCGTGCCAACATACGGAGGGCCAGTTCTTCTTTTTGTGTTGTTGTGAAAATACGGTTTCTGATCAGCGTCTGATGAAGGCCGCAGTGCGACATCGTCATGCTTCTTATTAGTTTTAAATAAGATTTCCTCTTTGGCCTTGATAGTCTTGTGCCTCAAAGTGAAAAAAGGTTTCGCAGCTCATTAAATTTCACAAAACACAAACAAAGTTTATTCATTAAACTGTCAAAACAACTCTCAGTCACTCTTGAAAGATTTTCATTTTAGTTGAAGCCGTTCCAAATACACCCTCACTGGCTGGCGGACACGATAATTGATGAGCATTTTGCTTTCAACTCCTCGACACATTCGGTTACGCCACAGAGCTCGCAGTGACAAAGTTCAGAGACATTTTAGCAAATCTACCTCGTCATCAACTTTACATCTAGAGAGCACACAGATAACACACACACACACACACACACACACACACACACACACACACACACACACACACACTCAGTCTGTTACTGAAAGAGCAAAAGGGGGGTAAGTGCTGCTGAGGGGCGGCCCACAATCACAAACACACACTTAACACACATTCTTCTGATGAGTATATTTGGTCATCTCACACGCCTACATGTGTATCTGTTTGTATCAGCAAGTTGAATGTCCTGCCCCAGCTCTATTACACTCAGTGAAGTGAACTCATGCAAAACTGTGATTCACCCGAGGCTAGTCACCCAAGCCTCCGCTCCATGCAGTGCTGCACTATGAACATGGGGAGGAATGACTTGCTCTTATGGGGGGTGAAATTGGTCATCAAATGTGCTTCCCTACAGCAGAGAGCTGTGAAGTTATATGATGTAGTTGAGGTCGACCTATCAGCCCTGCAAGAGTTTCCTGGGATGATGGGACATACCGCTGGGCCCAAAAAGAGCAAAATCTGGTCTGGATTAGCATCAGATTGGCTCTAATTTTCTCTCCCATGACAGTGAGTGACATTGAGCCTATATATGCTGTCATTAAAGCGGCACCACGCTAGGATGGCTTTCATTATCTGGCCCGTTGATTTATTTATTTGGATAGCAATTGCATCCTTCAAATAGGTCTTTTGTTTTTGATGGCACGGGGCAGCTAAATCTTTGAACAGCGCAGGAGGTTTGGGATTGCCTGCAAGTCGATGCTGTATGTCAAGGTACAAAGGAGTTTAAGAGTGATGAATTAATGCAGTGTGCAGGAGTCTCGAGAGTGTGTAATTTGTTGGACAAAATAACACACAGCACAGCACGGTATAAAACTGTCCACTGCTATTGTGCATGCACTGTAGTGTGCGTGGTAAGAACATGACTCATATCCAGAGAGTGCTAACTGAACTGTGCTGCATCATGCTTGACAATGTCGACCACTCGTTCTTCTGAGGACTGTTTCTGATAGTTTGACAACAACAATGTGCTAAGATCAAACACTGTTGCACTATTTTAATCTGTTTTAATCCGCTTTCCCTGCTTGACAGCCTGAAATATGATGACCTACAGTAGTTCTTTTATTATTGACACAGTTGTGTCAGTTTTCCAAAGCCAGACAGAGAGGGATAACGACTAGATAGATTAATAATCACGTATGTGTGTGTGTGTGTGTGTGACACAGAAACACAGAATCTTTTACACCTCCCCAAAAAAAGTCACATAAGATAAAGAAAAACTCAACATGTCTTTTACACAGACTCACAGCAGTACAGAGGGTTTCGGTCTCGCTCTAATTCTGCACTGTTTATATACCAGAGGGCATCTACTGTACAGCAACACACTAAGCTGCAGTTTATTTTACGATGCACATATGTGATCTGGTATTGACTTAGTAATTATGTGGCTAAATGGTAAGCACGCAATAATTACCTAGAAATTACCTTGTTTGTTTCTTTTGGTTTTAAATGGCAACAAACAAGGCCAGGCCCAATTTACAGTGCAATGTAATTGTTACCGTTCTGTTGACTTTTAAAATTCAAAAAAGCCAGAATAAGGATAATGTAATATACTGTATTAAAGGTGATGTTTAATAACATTTCACCTCTCACATTAGATAACAACAACCCAAAATATTACTTTTTATGCAAATATCAGTTAAAACATTTTGTGGCAGGAATAGATTTTGAATAACACCCAAACTGGATTTCTGAAATACGGTCAAAAAAGTACAGTTTTTGTTTTACACTCAAAATTAGAACCGACACACACCACATAAATAGTATTAAATTGACCTTAAACACACTGGGAAATAAAATCAAGCTCAGTGTGTATTTTAAAATTTTGAATTTAGTTTTAGAATTTAAATATGTGTTCCATTTTTTAGGTTACCATTTTCATTTTCCCTCTGTCATTACTTTTTTATGTTTTACATCAAATCACTTTTTATAACTAATATATCAATCAAAGGTTCTCCAGCTGCCCAGAAGAAATTAAATGCATGTTGTTCTTCATATGACATAATGGGGCTCATTCCACATCACAATAACATCTCATAACAGTACAAAACATAGGTGGTAAAACTTGGATACAGTCAACTGAATATATTAGGCACTAACAAAAATGTACTGATCTAGCGTATATTTGTAACAGAACCTTTTATATCAAAAATACATTTTAAATATTATTTTTAAATGATTATGTTTTAGTGAAAATATGAAAAAATGCTTCTTCCATGCTGTCAAAACTTTCTCGAATGTCAAAAGACACTCAACACTTGCTATTTTGAACTCGGTAAATTACCACATGAGGGTCATGGACGCTCACGCGCTAAGCACGAAGCAAGCTCAGGAAGATGTGAGTATTGCTATTTTACAGTACCTATGAGAGCAGTTCAGAGAAGAGGTAAGTCCATATTCATCTGCTGAGCATGTTCATGTTGACAACGATGGCTTCTCTTAAAATATATCGCAGAAATTAAACATGTCATTCAAAGAATTCGCTCTGTGGCAGCTCTCCTAGTCATACCTTCTTTCTGACATTTGTACAATGAGTCATGGGAGGACCGCAACCAAGAACAAACACCTCCCACCTGATCTCCTTCATCTTAGCAGCAAGTCCCCCCCCCTCTCTTCCTTCTGACTTTGGCACATTCGCCTGCTCTGGTTTAGTTTGGTTTGACTTGCCCTAACAACACTGAGAGGGTTAAAAACACTCTGATGACTATGTGCCAATCACGTTTTATCTGCCTGTGTTTTTGCACATGCACCAAATACATAATGAACACACTATCATTCACTGGACTTCAAAAATGATGATGTGATGTGAAGATGTCATTTTGTAAGAGCACTGAAGATTGCGTGACATCAGTATTATCCGATTATATCATGAATGCTGACAGCAAATTGAGGATTAAATGCTCCAAATTACATGTTAACCAATAGGAATGGTGGTAATGTGATGTTTTTCTTCACTTTTATTGCATTTCTGTGGCCAGAAGAGGAAGTGCAAACATTCTTGTCTAATGATGGTGAAAATAACCACAAACACATTGATATGAAAGTCTAAGTCACACAGTCAAGTTTTAGTTCAATTGATTACAGTCATTTTCTTAGCTGGTTGGCAGTGAACCACACACACACACACACACACACACACACACACACACACACACACACACACACACACACAAAGGTTTGCAAATGGCTGCCGGCGAGAATAAATGAGACTGAAACTGTGACACTGTAATGGGGATTGGAAAAGTCATATTAGTGTGGCGGAAGAGATGCTAAAATGTGATGTGTGGTGCAGTATGTGATTTTGCATTCTTGCAGTGTGTTCGGTATACAGTGCTGTGGTATGTATGTTGGGGAAAGGGGGTGACAAGAGTGAGACAGAAGTGCAAAGACACCAGTGCATGAAAACTCTTGCACAGAGCATAGACTATATTGAGAGCAACAAAGAAAGTAAGACAGAAAGAACAAGTGATCGAGACAAAGAGATACAAGAAACACAGCACAGTGAGGAATTAGAGAAGAAAAGACAGAAATAGATCAAAAGTGTCAAACTGTCCCTGACACAAATTCTCCAACTGATGTCGAACTGTGAAAAACACGCTACAGAGGGAAATTCCCTAAATGCACACACACACACACACACACACACACACACACACACAAACTAGGGTACAGAGAAATACAGAAAAACAAACAAACACAGCTTGTTTAGTGGGTGCAAATGGGTAGCAAGACTGGCCTGCTGCTGCAGAGGACTACAGCATGATCAAACACAGCAAAGAGATACATGACAATAACTGTGTGTGTGAGTGTGTGTGTGTGTGTGTGTGTACGCAATACTTCATGAATATCCGAATTGCAGTCAGAGATAGAAAAGTTAAAGGCCATGCAGTGCCTCAGCAGAAAAGTCACGGCTCTGTGCCTTCAGATGTCCCGCTCATTAGGAGACACCACTCTGTCAGAGGATTAAAACCACCGCCACAGAATGTGCGGCTGAGGGGCAACATCTGCACTTTGAAAGACACAGAGGCACACAGAACAATCAGCTCAGGAATTACCAAGATAATTTCCTCATATTGATTAAAGCTCTGCAAAGACAGAAGCGCGCACAATAGCAGCACAAATCTGCCCATTAAGCAGTGATCTTTAAATTGACAACAAACACCGTATTGAAACTATTTTGGCTTTGTTATGTGTGGTTTTTAATGATTGTGTTCAATTAGGGCCCTTGTGACACAAAAACAGAATCCCTTTTGGCATTTGATTAGCTTCAAAGCCACTGATACCACACTCAAAGTTGATTTGTCAACGAGTTTTGCTTTTAGTCTGACTGTGCGCTGGTGTTAGTTTCATTATTCACATGTGAGTTCTCAGTTCGATTTCAGAGGAGCCTCTGCGAATCAAAGCACAGCCCCCAATATGCCGGCTGTAACATACTGTTGTGTGCAGCTACTATGGCCCCTTTTGAAAGGGCTTGGGCATCTGAAAATTGATTGAGATCAGTAGCACTGATCAGTTATTCTCTATCTCTGTGTCACATCACTGTACCAAACAGAGAACCACATCTGCTCAGTGGAAACCTGCTCTCGTGTGACTTCAAAAGACCAACAGATTAAACCAACAGCAAACAAGCTGAAATAATGTACAGCAAAACCACCAAGTAAATAGTTTATAAAGCTGAAAACTTACTGTACAATCCATATGCTGCAGGGCAAGCTAATCTACCTCATGATGAAACTCAGAGGATAATGACTTCTCTGCTATTGTCTTTATCTTTCACCTTCAATCCTAGACAGTTTTTTTTCTTTTGTACATCTGATAGGTCTAATCTAATCTCCTCCTACTCATATTTGCAAGTTATGCATGTGTATTGCACATCTTTGCTTAGCTTTAATGTTCTCTAAATACTCTAAATGTGATTTCACTTAATGAATATTAACACAACTTGAGAATTCTATCCACGTGTATTTATTGAGATAAAAAAAAAAACAGCCATGGTAGTGTTAAACATAATAAACATTCACTCAAACAGCATTGTCTTTGCTACCATGTCTGTGCATGTGCGAGAGAAAGACAGAAAGAAAGAAATAGGAGTAGTGACAGTGAACATGAACAGGAAAGGGGTCCCAAATAACTTGTGGCCTAGACCAGTAATCACACCACAGAGGTGCATATATACATACTGGTGAAACAGTGAGAAAACTGTGACTCACTTGAAGGTACAGTACGCTGAACTGCAGATACAGAGGGTTATGGAGGAACACACTCGCGGGGTACACTTTCATCCCCTCTTGTAGATTCCCACTCGAGCTGAATGTATTCTTAGATTGTGGTGAGTCAACTCTAGACGTCCATGATGTATTTTTGTAACCTATAATGATGTTAACTTTCACAGAGTTGACAGGAGCCTCCACAGGAACTTAAAAAATGAATAGCTTTACATTTCTCACGGTGCGTGAAGAGGCAATGATACCGTCACTAGATAATAAGTTTATCACTCAGTGTATCATAACTGTTATCTTCTACAGCGGATAATGTTGCCTCTTTCTATAGGGTATGCTGTTTGAACATACAACATCTCAGCTATGGCACAGATTGCCAAAAGCAAACCACAGGGGGCAAAAATGAATGAGCACCTCAGTTTCATTGTTCCGTGGGTTCTTCTCCCTGTTTGTTTTTGAAAAATGCTCAAAACACAAACAAGAGTTGGAGGGAAATGAAAAAGAATCGAGATCACATTTCAATTTGATCGTATTTGACGGGGTTCAAATGTTCTGTCAAGTGTTGCCTCGCTTTTTTTCTTTACCTGTCTGCTTCGTGGTGTGCCCTGGTTTTCCCTTTAAAATGCAAAAATTAGCAGTAAGAACTTGAAACTAAACTAGTAAAACTAAAAACTTAAACAATAAAAAGGCTTACTGCTCTGATACTGACACAATAAGACTTTTAACTGTTTAGCAAACTGAACCATCAATTTGTATGCAAAACACGCAGCAATCAGTTTTCCTCTTTGCAGAAATGAGACAAGGTGTGAGTGAAGAGGTGTGCAAAGAGCCTTTGTGGTTGCCTGTGTTCTTCCTTTGGAGGTTTCCTGTATGCAGCTGCCTACACGTATGCCACCATGTTTACCTGTCCTGTAGACCAGTGACATTTATCAAAAGAAAAGTACCTTGTTTGACACCGGCCTTTAGATGGAGATGCGTGTGGCTTTTTGTTTAGCACTTTTTTTTTTTGTGGGCAGCTTGCAAAAGTAACGCCATATTCTGTGTGGCAGCAGAGTGGAAAAGATTGTTTTTGGACATTTATTTACCTGTTCTGTTGTAAGAAATTCCAAGGCTATAATATGCTACGTCTATATTTTTTTTTTAAAAGAGTTGTTCTCTAAGCAATTTAAACACATTTCACTACAATTGTGAGGACGTACAACCTCTGATGTCTTTTTCTTGCTTCCTCATTACACGTCTGTAATAAACTCTCACACAGAGAGTTAGTACAGTTTCCACAGAGCTATGAAAGTTAAATAATAAACATTGTTGATATCATTATCATTGTGTTACTTGACTCATTCACCGTGTCAGTGACTCACCGGCAGTTACAGACTTAGCTATTGTATCTATACTGTGCGTAGGAGCTTGCACATATGAATAAAGCCTGATTGCCTTGTTTGAGCTCAGTGTCCGTGCCATCGCGTTTGCCTCGCTGCACTGGAAGCAGGACTGATGTTACTGTGAAAGGTTAGCTTGGTTTCAGGAACACGTTATTTCGAGTTGGCACTCCTCCTGTGGCCCGCGTTGGTTTACGTGTAGCGAGGAATCGGTGCTGGAATGCAGTAACGGTCACAGAGGGACCCACGCACTCACCGCACTGTGAATCAAAACCCAAACTCCACTTCATTAGGCTCCTGTCATTGCAAAGACTCTCACACCACTCTATAAATACCCCTGTCTCCCCCCTCCAAATTTGTTTTCCCTCTTTTTTCTTTACACATGAAAATGCTCAGGGACTGTTCCAGCTTTCTGATGTGGCACTTTATTTTGTACGTTGGCGCAAGAAACCACACAATAGTGGCTCCTTTTGAATATTAAAACATTCTCTGACGGAGCACAAAGGTTCTGAAGTTTTTTAATAGGGGTGCACGCTAAATAAAACTTCTCTTTGAGCTTAACAGCTATACAATGTGGGATTTGGTTAGTTCAACTGGAGCTGCAACTTTCAGTTACTCACTACGTGAGATGTGTTTTGAGGGTGAAACAAATATGCCTGGTATCCCACTGACTTTGTCTACTTTAAACATCTGTATGTAAGATTTGTTAGAGGTGTTTTGCAAGATGTGGTGTTCTTGAAAAGGACAATTTACTGCATTAAAGACCAAAATGTCTTCACTCAAAGCAGATTTAAAACACAAGACACAAGAATTCAGAGGAACCCACATTAAGAAATAAAAGATCAGAGCATATGAAGGTATTCACTACATGCGTAGTCACAGCAATTCAACAATTACTTCCACTACAACTGACAATAAAAATAATTTTGCCCTATTATTCCTCTAAACATTCAACCACTAAAAGTAAAAAATAAAAACAGAAGTGTAGGGATGTCCTGATAGTCAGCAAAGAAGACAAAAAGACATCAGCAGACTATCATGAACTGCTGCTGGGCTGAAAAACCATTGTATGTGTATAGGTGTAACTGTATCTAAATATGCTTTGCTTTATAAGATACATATTCTAATAGACATGGTCTGTAGACAAGACCTAGTAGTCAGTTCCTGCCTGGTTAACATACAGACGGGGCGCCATCCTCTGGCGTGTATTGACATTACATGATGGTACACCGAAACATTTCGAGTGACCACATGTGACCTCCATGGCTTTGAAACACAGAAAAGATGCCTTTCCAATGTGTCACTCTGCTTTTATTTACTTTGTCTGTCTCTCAATCGTTCCTCACATGCCTGCAAACACCATCTACTCTCTCTCTGCTTTCTTTCGGCACTTTTTCTGCCCTTTCGGTGTACAAATATTAAGAAATACAGGCAGCAAAAAGAACACACAGGCTATTAAACTTGTCTTTTTGTGGTTATGCAGCTCTGATTAGAAAGATGTATGAGTCATATTGCATATTAATTTACACACATTTGTTAGTTGTGTACTTGTGCTGTGTGTGTGTGTGTACTGTGCATGTGAAGCCTGAACCAACGCCTTGAAAAAGAAACTAATTAAAGTCATGGAGAGAAATGCAAAGGCAGCAGAACCGCACAAGAGAGTGTGTGCATGTCATTACTGACCTGGCCCTGTTGGAGAAAAAAAATGATGGCAAGGAGAGAGGGAGAGAGAGAGAAAGAGAGAGAGAGGGAGAATAAAAACCTCAACCAGCGAAGTAATGTATATAAAAAAAGACTCAACAAGAAGAAAGGTTTAAAAAGCAAACTTTGGGAGTTTAAGAGGATCTTTGATGTGTATCAGAAGAGAAAAGCAGCCTTGCGACTGGGACGACAGTAATTTTAAGTCGAAGCAGAAGGCTGGCTGGCTGGCTGGCTGGCTGGCTGGCTGACTGTGGGCTTTGATGGCGCTGGCTGTTTGAAGTGGTTTTCGGGGGATGGGAGCAGCGTGTGGTGTCAGTGGGACAGGGGAGGTGCTCAGGGAGTCGGGTTGGGGGGGGGGGGCCATGATGGCGACCGTACGGGGCTTCGCGAAGCCGGGCTGGGAGGAGCGGAGGATGGACAGATGGAAGGAGAGGGGAAGAAAAGGAGTGGATAAGAAATGGATAAAAATGGAAAAAGAGTGAAAGGGATAGGTGGAGAAGTTGTAACACGGAAGAAATCCAAGGGATGATAAAGAAAGAGAAAAGACAGATCACTGAAACAATAAAAAAAAAAAGACAGACTGACACAAACTGGGAGGGAAGAAAGAAAGGCAACAGACGATAGTCAGTAAAAGCTGCAAATCTGAGACGGGGAGAAAAAAAAGAAGTGACAATGAAGTCAACCTTCCAGATCTGTGTCTGAAATTCAAAGTCCTGTCCCAATATCAGGCCTGGACACATTCACACCTACCTATTACTTGTATCATTTAGATGACGTTACCTCCCTCTGATATGCTGCCAGGCTGCCTTATGACTTACTTCCCCTTCCATCTCTGCTGCAATGCTGGACACATGCACCATATAATCATAACTGCAATGTTTCCCTGAGGTACCAAAGTCGACCACACAGCCAAAGAGGAAAAAGAAATTGATTCTGTACAACTTCAGAATGTTCTCTTCGCTTATCCATTTTGTTTTTGTTATTACACTATTTATTAGTGACCCCGGTTTGCAACACCAAGCAAAATATGATAACCTGTCACGTACCATAAGAAATATTTTTAAAAGGATGAGATAATACTATCTACTAGATTGTTACATGGTGATAAATGACGAAGTGGACTAGTATATACTGTTAGTTTATTTGCGTCGCTTCCTTTCTAGCATAAATTACTTCCGGTATATGGATCCTGTTCTTTATCATACCTGAGCTACCAAAGATTAATTTGAATGATCTGATATTGCACGCTGCTAGCAAACATCAGCGTTGCTGCTCTGTCTGAGGTAAGGCTTGGGGTTTGACCAGTATGTTTTCTGTTTATCAGACCTGAAAAAGACTACATTTAAAGACATTAACCATTACAAAAATAGCATTCTCATTACTTCTCATTGAGCCTATGATCTGTGATGTTGTGGAGTGTTTCTTTGGAGGAACCACACCAATAAAATGTATTCAATACATGACAGAATGACTGACTGACTAAATTAATTACATTTCTGTAGTGCCTGCAGAGGCGATGCATTCACTGCCTCTAAAAGTGTCTGGTGGAGACAAAGTGGAAATGTACTAATGTTTAAGGAGTGAGAGAAGGGGAGTCCGACAGACAGAACTGTGCGTAAAATTTAAGACCCAAAGCCTCGACTGTTGCAGGTGGGCCTAAAAATAAGCCTGTGCTCTTCGCGCTGGAATGTGTTTACTCCCTCCCAGGTAACTATGTGTATCTACAGTATCTGGGGGGGTGTGCAGGTCAGATGAAGGTGGCGGTGCCAGGTGATCACAGGTACAGGGAGACAGAGGGGAAGAGGGGGAGTTGGCTGGCTGACTTCTCCCATGCCTTTCTTGCTGTCCAAGTCCAAGTTTTACTTTTTTTTCCTTACCTGGGTTGATAGAAGTACCAACCTTTTTTGAAAGAATTTAAGATGGTGGACTGGGCAAGACAGGATGATAGTTTATACAGAAATACTGTTGAATTTACTGTTTATACTATGGTGGCGATCCTTTTAATTTCCCTGGTTGTATTAAACTGTTGTGTGCAAAGAGCAAAACTGCTGTGTTTCATTTTGATGATTTTGCGTTAATACAATGATGTAGCTTTGCTTTTTTATTTCATTTGTTGGATTAGTCCATAGACTGTACATAAAGATATGCAAAGTGTCCTATCTTCCAACTGTACAAAAATTAAGCCACAATATCCCAGATACAGGAGCTGCCATCTTGCGCACCACAAGTTGACAATCATGACGTGACGCCCCATTTTTATAGCATCAAATATGAAATTAAAACCAGACTTATCAGAAAAATGAACCCTTGAACATACATCAGCATCATTAAAACGACTTAAAATGACATATACCATCTTCGGGAAAAGTTTATTTGATGTGCCCTTTTAATTTTTAAGTTTGGCCCATGGAGGGGGTGGGGTTTATTACCTATACAACAGCCGGCCACAAGAGGGCAATTGAGATATTTTAGCTTCACTTTTGGGGAGCTTTTATGTCCATCTTTTTATAAAGTCTATAGATTAGCCAAAGAGAGACATTACAGGAGTTTAGAGGTAATCACTTAATCAACAGAAAATTAAGTGATAACAATTTTGAACAAATTATTAATCCAAAATGTAAAAATGCAAAGCTTCTCAAACGCGAAGACTTGCTGCTTTTATCTGTTTTATATAATTGTAAATGGAATATCTTTGGTTTTGGACTATTAATTGGACAAAACTATTTAATAATAGAAGTCGCCACCATTATCCCTGGGAACAATCAAACAAATATATAAATATTGATTGATGACAACAATAATCCTTAGTTGCAGCTTATATTTATCCATAAGTAGTTCTTTACATTACATTACATTTAGGCATTTAACTGGGAAATCTTCTATTGATTTCCCAGAAAAATTTACTATATCATGACACATAGTTATATTTTATTATAAAACTACATAAACCGTAAGAGAATATTACACACTACTTCAGACTCCCTACTATCAATTAATTAAAAAGAGCTGTTTAATTGAACTACTGCCATGCTCTGGCCTTGAGGAACAAGATCCCTTAGTTTGTCATCAGAAAGGAAATTCAATGCACAGCTGAACATTTTAATTGTTTTATTTAGCTTTTGATATAGCTTTTAAGTTCCATAATATTTTTAGTGAGCAGAAGTGGTGTAATGGTACGTGGAAAGACAGATGCATGAGACAAAGTGAAACACAGACTAATATTTGGCTTTAAAATATTAAAACAATAAGAACATTGACTTTGTATCTCTTTGTAAGAAAAGAAAGGGAGAGAAAACAACCCACTGCTTCCTGGCAGATCCTAAAAACATGTCACCTCACTCCCGCCTGTTGCTAATACACACCACAGTTAAAACTGTTCCTCTTTCACCCTGCTGCTCTGCTATATCTGGTTCCTTCACTGGCAAACACTGGCACACTCTCAGCCAGCTGAGTGTTTCTGCTACGGTGCTCCTCTCTCTCTCCCTGTCTCTTTTTCTTCCTCTCCCCTCTCTCTCTCTCTCTGCCACCCATCTGGGCCATGTAATACATGACAGCTGAAGCAGGGTTTCCAAATTTAATTTGAGGTGTGATAAAACGGCACATATCTATAAACTGTGAGCAGAGAAGCGTGCCTATCTGGATAGTTTTAAACTCTTTCTTCTGTCAAACATGTGCAGCATATCAAACACATAATACCCAGGCTGTCTGCACAAAAGGAAGATCCACAAATAGACTTAATGGTGAGGAGTCTTGCCAAAGCAACGACAAAGAAGGTAATAATAGCACTGCAAATAGAATATGTCAAGAATGAAAAGGAATCAATTTGCAACATCAAATCGTACAGTATGTAAAGCGTCTCTATCAGATAAAATGCCTTTGATGTGAAAATAGACAGCAGAAATGCCTGTGTATGAGTGAGAAGTCACAAGAAATACAGTTGGTGTTAAACGGGTGAAAAGTGCATACCCAAGCACCTATTTACACACACATACAGACACATTCACACACACCTCATGATCTCTGTGGCTATTAGTGTTATGTTACAGTTTAAAGCAGTGTGATCCGTAGATGTACTTTCAGCTCTTAAGTTTATAATGAAGTCATGTGTTCAACACTGTGCTACTCTAGTCTATTAGGACAATTGAACTGGTCCTGGTGACTACACTGGATCCAGATCGTGATAGTTTGAATAAAAGTGTAATTTCTGTGAGCAGCCCAAGCAGATTCAAAAGACAAGTTGTGTTGCAATATGCACAAAAGGAAATTCTGCTGTAACATCTCGACAAAAGTGATCCTACAACACACAAACAGTCACGTGAAGGAGGAAGTAATATGGCGGAAAACCCCCTGTGCGTGTATTAATCCTGCAATGGCACCGCAAACCACACTATTCATCAAACCTGGATGAACAGTGTGGCAGCCACGCAGCAGCAATGCACAGTAAGACACAGGACTACTTTGGCTACATCTGAAACATGCGCAATAATCGAATAAACATGTGAAAACCACCAGAGGGACTCAATCAAGGGATTCCCCGTTTCTGCTGTGCCGATCTGGCACCAAACACACAGAGCTGGGATGGGCGAAATCTGTGACACTTGGAGCTCTGGGAACGTTGAGGAACAAATGAGGAAACACTTAGATTTTCCCACATTCTGTCGCCCGTCCCGTCTCTTCTGTCTCTCCCCCTCACGCCCCTTCATCTCTTGTCTTCTCACGCCGTAGAACTGTTTTCGCTGTCTCCAGCCCTGTCAACCCCATCAGTTCCCAACCTCATCTTCCTCTGCTTTCTTCCTCCTCTGTCCCTCCCACCCGCTGGTTCTGACGCCTGAGTTGAGCCCCTTGAAGAGTCCTGGTAATAAACTGTGGTGCCTGGGCTCTTCATTGCTGTCTCGCTCTCCCCACCCCTCATCCCTGAGTGCCGATACATCTGCCGTTAAAGTAGGCCCGGTCCAAAAGGCCCGGCCCCTCCACTCTGTACAGTACAAGCGCCTCAGTCTTTAACATTCAAATGTTTCCCCCTATTCTCTCTCTTTCTCCTTTTCCCTCTCTTTTTTGCTGCTCGAGTCCTTTGTGTACAGTGTGCTATGCTCGCTGTGGCAGCACTGTGCCAGAAAAACCCACACAAACACACACACACACACGTATGCACACACGTACACAGTCACAGACACACAGCTGGGCCCCAGCTGCATACAAAGACTGGGGTTTGGAAATCAATGAAGGAGAAAGAAGAAAAGGGGAAAGGAGTTTAAATAAATTGGCACTTGAAAAAAGAAGAAAAACGAGAAAGAGGGAAACGGGGAGAGAGAAAACTCTCTTTTAAAAAGGAACATCAACTCAACAACAGAGTGAGGTTTTGCACGGCCTAACAAAACATAACGCACAAGGCAACGGGACTAAATATTGTTTGTGAGGGTGCCCGTGAAATGCAGTCCTACATTTGATGAAGAGTGAGGGTTTGAATGAGTCTGATGTTGTGTGGATGTCATTCTGGCAGAGACGCCTGCTGAGTTTGAGCGCAGGGGAAAGCCCGAACATAACAGAGCCACAAGACAAAACTGGAATCTGCACGGTGTTGCCTCAGTGGCTTCATTTATTTTCTTTGCAGATTTAATTCATTATAAAAAAATTGCTACTTTTTGGTTAAGGAAAATATATGTATAATCTCTTCTTTTCTACAAACATCACCCAGCAAGTTTAGAGATTTTTGGCTCTTGTGCTAAATGTAGAGTTGAACAAAAAACACTTTTGATGATTAAAAATTATGGGATGAATTTCACCAATATGGAATAGTGCAAATGACCCCATGGTGTCAGAAATCTTAGGTTAAACTGTGTATAGGGGCCTGAAGGTGGGATGTTGAAACATTGGCTATCACTGCTCAACTGATTAATACTTTAAAAAGCAAACTCACTCACACTCGTCACGTGGCTTAAGATTGGTGAACATTGACAGTTTTATTTGGGGAGACACAGACATAATCAATAGGCGCCTTGGAGAGAGAAGAAAAGTCAGCCTGTGTTTTGTTTTTTTCTTTCTCTTTCTTCTGGTTTGGAAAAGACCCCTAAATCGCTGTCATATGAGTCGGACCTGCCAAATTCATTTGGTTTTATCAAGGACCTTTAACTCCCTGCTTCCAACCCAGCACATTCCAAATCCTGCAGAGCTTGAATGCACACATTTCTACACCAACATAAGGGATGTACTTGCAGCAAGCGTGCAGACTTTTCACATACACTGACGCATGTGTGACATACACAAGTGCTATGTATAAGTCTGCCATCAGCGCGGGCATGCCTGACATTTTGCTAACAATTCAATGTCCTAACTCATTCAACTGAAAAGTTTTGAACATGACATTTACAGTTCTCAGATTGTCTTCGACTAAATATCAATTTCCTTTTTCGAATTACTTTTAAACTCGCCTTCACTGGTGGAAATTGACCAGAGGTGATGTTTATCTCTCCTCTGAGGTCACTGCAGGATTTAAAGGAACTGGACTGTTTTACTGGTAGTCTGATAAGTGACAGGTCCTTGTCAGTAAGTATGTGTCTTTTTGTTGATAGCTTTCACTGTAGTGTGATGGTGCTGATTTGTGAAATGGAGTGCAGTCGGTCGACAAACTGCTGCATGACACTCAAAGGTGAGTGTGTGTGTGTGTGTGTGTGTGTGTGTGTGTGTACCTGTTATCACTAAGCAGCCAGAGGGGATCTCACCCTGGTGACACTCTGCTGAGCTTCACACCTCTCTGAATAAAATGAGGAAACACTTACAGCAAACTAATAAACTATATAAGTAAACAGACTCCTGACAGCAAATAGGCTTAGGACAGTTGTGTGTCAGATCAGAGACAAACAAGCCCGCTGCACGGTTTGAAATGGCTTTCATGAACCTCAAAGAGTTAAGAATGAACACAGAACTGTTTGTGTGTGTGTGTGTGTGTGTGTGTGTGTGTCCATGAATGCTTTTGAGGACAAAATATCGTCTCACTGATAGCGAGATGATGAAAAACCTTAGTGACCAACTTAATTGTGGGTTTTTTGTTCTGGTTTTACCGCTATGTTGGCGTTTGGGGTAATGGTTAGGTTTGTTTAGGATATCCCATGGATTTCCCTGCATCACCCAACAACTTTCCATTACACACAGAGCCAGCAGCAAGACACTGGCTGCCATGCATCACACATAAACCCTGCTGGTATTTAAATAATTAAGAATAAGGTTTATTTGGGTTTACGGTTAGGTTTACATTTTGGTTATTTAGAAAGGGGTTGCAAGTGAAATTTAGGGTTACAGAAGCCTTTAGTGTTGTGGATGCATTTTTTTTGTTTTGAGTTAGGAAAGTTTTGATTCTAACATAGATCTTATAATCTCATCAGCAGGAGAACAGAACAAATGTTTATATGTGTATTTATGCACAGGTGTGTGTATCCTTACTCCTGTTTGTGAGTTCAGAGCCACACACAAACAAGACACTTCCTGGTGCATGTAGAACATATTCTCAACACAGTCTTCAAATTCACCACGCAGTCTAGAAGTTCCTCTTAGCACTGTTGCAGGGAGTGCATTCACAGAAACTGATAACTGACATAATCTAAAGCTTTAAGGTCAACTGACGTTTCCCGCTAATTCTTGATGAGGTGATTGATAGTCACGTGAGGACGGCAGAAAGATCAAAAACTTCAAACAGAATGAATACTGTACACATGTGGTAGACTACTTTAAATAAATGCATCGTATTTTTAACCTTTTTATTTGAGAAAAATGTAGGGAAAATTTTTGATATCCCAAATTAGTTACAAGTGTTTATATATTTATAATTTTTTCAAAGACCTAGGCCTACTATTTTACTATCTATCTAATAGGCTACTTTTTTTTTTATCATTCATGGGATTTAGAGATTTGACCCAACAAAAAGTATACTTCTGTTGCAGTCCACTTTATATTTTTTTAAAGGTTGATAAAAAACAGCATAAAACTCGCAAAACAAAAGACGCAAAATGTTATAGCATGTTGCATAGCAGGGCATTTAATATGGATAAAATGGAACAAGATCCTAGAAAGTTTCCCTCTCAGAGCAGGTTAAACTTTCAGCGCACAAAGTCACAGCCACAAAACTAAAGCCTACATGTAAGAGAAAGTCGCACGGGAAAGAAGAAGCATTTCTGTTTGACAAAAAAAAATATAGAAGAAATACATTACTTAAAATAACTATATCAAAGTCTGATTTTGACGTTTAAGGCAGCTTGGATCTTTAAGTAGTTCATTATTCATTATTTACTATCTGAAGAACTGTTTGGGTCCATGGTCCTGAGATTTCACAAAGCGCGTGCAGCCACAGGCTGTGTGTGTTTTCTTCTTCTTCTTTCGAATTACCTCGCACCTTTCGCGATTTGGCCCCAGGTATGTGTACAGGTGGAACGACCCCGGTGGCTGCCAACCTGATGAAAGCTGACCGCTCACCCGCGCAATCACGAGCCGTGCGCGCAAAACCTCGCGTCTGAAATATGAACGCAGTCGACGTGCGTGCGGCAAATTGCTACGCAGCGGTAACAGACCAGCCACGCCGTTCAAGGTTTCTCAACAAACTCCCGAAGACGTGAAACGCGCTGCGGCGACGTCTGCCCCCATCGTTTGACCAACTTCTTCCAACTTCCCGGCGCCGCGCGCTTCTTACCTCGGTTTCTCCTGGGGTTGGCTTGTTTCCTTCGTTTGCCCCTGCTTTCTTCTGTCATCATCGCGCTTTGTGTCGTCTCGAAAAGTCGTCCAGGGTAGCGGTGCGAGCGTGTGCGCGTTTGTCCTGCCTGCCTGAGAATGAATGGTGATGAGGCATCGCCTTCGGTCACAGCGGGAGACTCAGACCTTGATGCGACTCCAAGCGGAGGCGACGAGCCGTGAGGAGGAGTGATGTCAGCAGCAGAGGTTGGCCCTGAGGTCAGGTCTTGGCATCGCGAACGTTCACCTTCCTCATTTAGATTTTTGGTTGTTTTGGTCTACTTTACAAAGTTTAATGAGCGTTGGTGCGACGCGCACATGTCCCCACACAGCTATAACACATCGATTTAATTTGACAGTGTGCTGTATTGTCCCGAATTCGCCACATCGCACCTCCTCTTCAGAGAAAATGCCCCGTCGATGTATCAGTGTGTTCTGGTTGTCTCCGTCTAAACCCTTTAACATTCCCTCTATGTATATGTATTGAAATTATGAATATAAGTCATTGCTTCTTCCATGGAGTCTAAATCGGAATAATTGAGCTGTTTGAAGAAGAAGCCGGGGGACTTCATCGAGTCCTCTGGGCTTGCTGTTGTCAGTTGTCCTCGTTAGTTGTGTAATTGTGAGGCTGTAAATGACCAGAAAAGCTCATTGCTAACTTGGAAAACCTGCATCTCGTGTGTGCTGCAGTGCAAACTCATCACACACACACACACACACACACACACACACACACCTTTTAGTCTACGGGCTGTTCGGCGAGGTGCAAAGTGGGCTGTTAACTCGCTACATTTCCCCCACGAGGAGATTATACTAACTGCAGGTTAATGAGAACAGGTATGTCCCCACTGTACCTCGCCTCCGCCCCCCCCCCCCCGTCACGTTTTATGGCTTGACTGTTATGCAGGTCGCACCTGCGCTCAAGTACCCCGGAGTGGACCCCCGTCCTGCGCCCCATTCACCCCTGGATGGCTGTAGGAAGTGGTGCATTGACAGTCCTTTGTGTTGCAACCTGGACCGTAATCTGTTTTGCAACTGAAAAAAACATCCGAAATAAAACTCTAAAGCAGCGTTCAGGACCCCCACCTTGGCTTTCTAGTGCCCCCCACCTCTTGGTAACTCCGCGAGATAATGCAAGCGAGCCGGGCAGCTTTTCACGGCGCATAATGTGTCCTGCTACAGAGTCCGAGTAAACAAACTGGGATCTGACACAGTGACACAGATTAGAGGAGTAAAATGCAGATTACCTGCGTGGAGCTTTTAGAGACAGACGATTCAATTGGAAACCTAAATCCCCCACAATGAGTCCAATCCAACCGTGGTTTTAGGTGTTAACTAGCAAGCATGTAAACCTGTAAGCATTATCACACAATGACAGGCCTATTATAACACTGACATAGCAGATGAGTATAAAAAAGTCACTACAAATCCAGTATTGCTTATTGTCCCTGAAGGGATATTATGAAACAAGAGCCCACCCTGCACAACAAAGCCATCACAAACTACAATCATAACACTTGACATACGTTATAGCATATTCTTTTATATAATAAACCAATTTAGTAACTTCATAACATAATTATGAAGCTGTTGCCCTTTACGTTAAGCTAACAATTATTAAAACCCCAACAGCGCATGAGCTCAAGTTCGCATTGTAAGTAAGACCCTTTTACCCTACATTAACGGCTCATGGTGAAAAACAAAATAGACCCCCTTTCGTCATTCCTTCACCCGGCACGACTGCTGGGGGTTTGTCTCTTAATGGATTCTGGAAGAGAAAGCATCCTGAAGGTGGGGAGGGAGCAGGGGTCCGAAGAAAGAGAGGGACAGAAGGGTCATCACAGCTCTTTGTGGTGGGATGGATGGAGGAGAGGGAGTAGAGGAGGTGGATGAGGAGGGGGCAATAAACTTTGCTACAGATGAGGGTCACAGAGGTGCAGAGGTGCTGCAGAGGTCCTGGGAGCTGTTTTTAAAAAAAAAGTTATGGACATATTTGTCCACGTAGTACACCAGTGCTCCAGGTTAAGTGGAACTGATTTTCATTGAAAATTTGATTTTTAATCAAATTGTACATTTCTGACTCGGGCCTGATGTGTTTAAATGTATAGTAGGCTGTAAAACTGTAGCTTGTTACATTCTACCAAAAAGTTTGAGCTACAAGTTTTGTGAGGTTTTGTTGTTTATTCAACTTGAATTAAAAGTGCCACGCTGCAAAGAATAATTTAAAAAAAGCAACCACAGCATAGCCCTCTTAGTTCACTTTAAAACACACACCTAATGCACTTCTTTCAGATGCATTTAATTATTCACCATTTGACGAGTTTTGTCATTTGATTACTGATAGACTGTGACTCAGACTGGTATAGTGAATGTTTGTACACAGTCTTATTTTGGTTTGATAGTTGTACACTGTAAAATAAGGACACAGAAATGCGGTATAGTTTGAGCTTTCCACTGTCTTGTTAAAACAACTACTTCTACACACACACACAAACACAAGGAGGCGCATGGAGGAAGCATTCCCACTGGGGTTTTGTCCCCGAATGTGGTCTATGGGTTCAAAGCTTCTTGCATGGGGAGGAGAGCCCTTAAACAGCATATTAAGCAGGAGTTAATTATATGCCAGCCTAAGTGACAAAGGAAAAGAAAAGCCTCCCTCTGAATGGCAAGACAAGAAAAGAGAAAAGTCATTATGCTGCCCACTTCTTTGCATTTGAAAAACTCAGTTCTTATTTTGGCATTTCCATTTGTTACTCTACAGAAAAGAGATCGCAGTGTAGAGAGTTGACAAAACTATCTTTTTGCATCAGTTCAGTCTCACTTTTTGCACTTGAGTCTAACTTAAACCTGTTATTCTAATATAGAATACACACGCACGCACACAGACTCACTCTCTAATTTTGGGAAAGAAAAACAAAAGGTACGGGTATATGGTCAATTTGCATAACAATCACTTTGACCAGAGGCAGGAGACAAGACAATGGTTACAAAATGTTTATTTTAAGGAAGGGAATCCATGAAGGTCACTGTGCTTTAGATCTGAAATGTATGTATAATACTAATAATATCATAATTTCTTCTAAAAAGAATAGTGATTTATTTTAGTTTGTGCACCTCATTCCAAGGGTAAAGTAGATTCAAATGAGTGAACACGACTTTTGTGATGTAGGCTACCTATAATCTGGTTAGTACATCTAAAGGGTTACATCTTAAAATTTACCAAGGTGTCTGGGCCTATAGTAGCAGTAGCATTAGGTGGTTCATGCACTGATATTTTCACAAATGTGTGTATTCAACATGTAGTCATAACACTGTGAATTTTAAAATGGTACCCTTTCCACTTTCTCCTATGCCCTGTCTGCAAACACCCTATTTGACCCTGTTGTGGAGATTCAGCTATTGTTTCAAATCACAGATTTGGACATGCCAGATTGCAAATCAGTAGTCCTTCAGGAAAACTTCCCCTCGCCTTGGAGCAAATGAGTCAACTTTAGCATCACTGCCAGGCTGTAGTGGCTGCCGTGAGTCTACTGTGCCATGCCACAACACCACAATGCCAATATAGTCTAAGCGCACTGGGGCCCCTGAACCAAAATGAGCCAACACTATAAAAAGTAATGGTGGTGATACAATTTTTAAAATATTATATTAAAAATGTATTGTAAATCACGGCTGTAAACTCACCAAATATGGAAGATTCAATGACAGCGTTAGCACATGACGAGGTGTTATACAAAGGGACGAAAAAAACGGACAAGGTGAAGTCCGTCAGTTTACATAAGTCATCGGGATATTCTTACAGGTATTTATTTGAGTGTATTGTCACTTAATATAGGCATATTTAAATCGCCTTGTCGTAGGTTAAACCACATGAATTAGTTCATTGAATGTGAGAGACCACTTACACATAGCAAGATGGGAGCACTGTTGCTATGGTTACAGGCAATTAATACAGTTTGCACACCTACTTAGAAAACTGATACGGGGATTTTTGGCCTATGTTTGTTACACGATTTTAAATGGGCAACTTCCTGGCAAGACAAAAGAAAAAATAATTAGGCTCAGTTTTACTTTGTTCTTATGTAGTTAAAGTGTACTGCAGTGGTTCTCAACCTGGCAGAGGGATACTTCATTGGGTCCCAGGATAAATCTGAACTGTCACAAGGTGATTACAGGGATGAGAGAGAGGAAAAAAATACTCATACACAAAATTAGGTTTATTTTTTCTGTCTTTTCTCTAATTTTGCTTCAATCTGAGGGGAAAAATCACTCTTTGGTTGCACTTCCACACCACCATATCCTGAAATATGAGGTCACAAATAGACATGACTTCATTTTAAGGAGTCAGGGCTAGAAAATTGGGAACCCCTGGTGTAAGGTATGTATTTGGATGAAACAATATCATGGGTATGAATGTTTGAACATTTCCCACCGCTCTCTTATCTGATGTCTTTTAAAGCAGATATATCTATTTCATGAGCAAGATTTGGGTAGGCCTAGTTTTTTTTCTTTCTTACAGCTTTCAGCAGCCCACAGTGCCAGTCCCCACTGACCACAGAGAGCCCATCCAGGCACTGATGTCACCAAGAGCAGCCGTTTTTAATGCTCATCCACTTACTTACTGCGCAGCCTAGCATAATCATTGTAGCTCATACTAGACTGCCGTGACAGGCAGGTCTAAATCACATTCATAACAAGGGGTTTTCCAATTAGGACAAGGACAAGAAGGATGGTTTAGGATAAATGTCCTCTGCTTGGTCAGTTGATTCAACTTTCAATCATTTTGGGTTAAAATTATGTTGGATCACAATTATTTCAAATTTAGTTTAACTGCTTACAGGGGTGATACACTATGTAGCTGGTGCAGCATTCAAGTCATGCTATGGGGGCTTCATTTGTAGTGAATGAAAGAGAAATATTGTTGGCCATCTGTGCTTGTTCTCAGGCTGCACTGCACTCTATTGGAGGAAAGGAGTCATTGCATTAATCCACCAGACAGAAACAATGTCATTCAGCAGATTATACTCACGTCTTGAAACTGGAAACTTCTTTTATGGATCTTTGACTACTTGTCTTAATGTTACAATGATATAACACGCCCCTAAAACAAACCCCCTTGATGTATACAATGTGAAGATATGGCTCATTACAGCATTTGAGTAGCATGTGTGTTACAATAAAACACAAAGACAGATCAATTTACAACAACAAACATGAAAGAAAAGGTTTGACAAACATTCTGCATCCATCCCACTGAACATGTTTATTCATAAACTGGTAAAATATAGCACATTTGTATAAAAATGTAGAAAATTGTACACAAAATATAACACTCAGCTTTTTTCTATTATAGTTAATTCTACTATAGCTTTCTGTTGCTAAAGGTGATATTCTTTTGCCAGCAAAAAAGTCAGAATGAAGGATGAAGGGGAAAAAAAACAACACACACACACACAGAAGGCAACATCCATAAAGTTCATTAATATAAAAAGATAATTTTATACAAAACATCTCATACATTCTAAAGAACAGCACTATGAGTCAATGTCCATGGCCTTATTGCTAGTGTTAGTGTTGTGTTAAAATAGACTATTTGTGCATCTTTTTCTCAGTCATTTTAAGGTGTCTTTGGTAGGTTGTACACTTTTTCCAAAATGAAGAAATGTTCATTCCTGCTAATGCTTTGTAAACTTTGAAGTGGCACTACTATTTTATTCACTATTTAAGTCACATGAAATGCTTCATCAATACATTGTGGCCTTATTGAGTTTAGCTGTGCTCAGATGTGTTCTTGAATGACTATTAAAAAGAAATACTGTGAAGATCTGTATCGCTATTAAAATGAGGTTTGAGAGATCTTTCCACACAGTGCTGTAGTCAGTGCAAAGCCACAGTGTAAAATTTGTTCGCCTACCAAGAGCTGCAGACTTCTTCCACATGATACAGCTCATTAGTTGCACAAAAGTACCTCAGTGTATACATAATATGTATTTCACTACAGTGGTAGCAATTGATAAAATTCCTACTTCTTGATCCCCTATCCTGATTTTGTAATGCAGAATTTTCCAAATAACTCCTCTTTGGGATTAGAGCCAAAGTGCAGCAGCACTGTACTATGAATGTACCTCAGTTAATCAAATATAGGCAACTATTATTGATCTGTTAACAGATACAAACCAGCTGACTCTGGTTTTATTTAAAATAACCGTCTTCCTCAGCTGAGTCATGTACGAGTCGTAGGTTGGGTGAATGTTGAGCGAATGCATTATGTTTGAATATATCAGACATACTGTAATGTAGAGGGGATTGTTGAACACATTATATTTGAGCATTACTCATTATCCCCCATGTGCGTACCTTAGAAAGAGCAAGGCTTGTACACAGCTGCTTTCGGAACATTTACAGTAAACACGTGGAGTACAAACTCTCTGTCTGGAAAGGCAATTGCAAAATACATGTAATATGAACACCAAAGATTGAAACACTAACAAGTCCTGAGTGTTTGTGTCTAGGCTATGTGTGTGTGTGTGTGTGTGTGTAGGTGTGTATGTGTGTCTGCATTTGCGCATGTGTGGGAATACTGATATGCCACTATAAAGAGTGTGTTGTTCATGACAAAGAAGAAATCCCTAGCAATACAGATTCATATTTAGTAGAACCGAGAAATGATTTCTCAATCAATACAAGCACACCTCTAGTCTTCACTCAGCTCTTCCAATAACCATCTTACAAACTCCCATCTGAACATTGGCCTTCAATTCCAGGCAGTCTATCACAAGACAGGGGATGATTTATCCACAGTCTCATTGTCATATACACAACATATATAAATGTATATAAAACTTATTTACATGCATCCTTCTCTGCTCCACTGTTGCCAAAGCCCCATGTGACTGGAATGCCTGTTTGGAAAAAGTTCAGTATCAGTTTCATATCAGGCATATAACTCTGTGTCTTAAAGTAAGGCACAGAAAAACACCATGTACCAAGGCAGTGAAGTAACAATACATCAAGGGAGGTTGATCAGGCACCTTTGGTTTTAAGGTTTTGAGTGGGGATTCTTACAATTTTGAAACCTGTGATGAGCTTAGTCTCTTTCAATTTATCATTGTATCTGTTACATGGGTGGTAGCAGTAGCAACAGACGCCTAGCAAGTTTAGCATCCTGGCTCGAATAAGGGTTAATGTGTTGGATTTGTGTATAAAGGCTTATAGGGATGTAAAGCACCCCAGACTAATGATGAAGTATATGAAATGATCCACTCTAAAGTTTGTTTACTTTACCCTAACTGGACTTTCTTTCAGTGTACTAGGGGAAATCACTATAAGCAACAGGACATAAATGTTGTTAACCCCAGACTGGTTACCTCTGGATACTGGGCTACATACATTTCCATGTGGGATCTCAATTAAAACATTAAGAACTGGCCAAGGTCTCTACTTGATTGTTAGTCTGGGAAAAATGCCCCAAAGTCTTCTTCTAAGACAGTGTGTTCAGGTATTTATTCTCCCCAGCCAGTGAGGTAAGCATAGACGTCATGTCGCCCACAGCCATGTTGGACAGGCCGGAGCCTGCAGCTAGGCTGATAGAAGTCTGGGGCGTGGTGAGGCGGGATGAGGCCTGGGAGGAAGACCCTGGCCGACCCTGAAGGGGATTGTTGACTGGGCTGAATGAGGAAGACTCAGCATCATCAATGATAGAGGTGAAGTCTATGCGAGCATTGTCCAGGTCCAGGTTTTCTAAGGCATTGGAGATGGGTCCAGATTCAGGATAGGGAGGCATGGGGGCAGACTTTGTGACACCTGTTGGGTCCAGGTTGGACCCCATACTGTGCTGGTTGAGACAGGGTCCGTTCTGGGGGTCCATGTGTTTCTCCATATCCATGTTAATTTGACCCGAGTAGTACATGTTGTTATTGGAAGGAGAGAACATTTCATTTTGCGGGTGCTGTGGATGCTGAACTGGAGGAAGTCGGACTGCTCGCCTGGGGCTGGAAGTGGAGTGGACAGGGCTGAGGTGGGGTGGGCTGCCCAGGTAGCCTCCTCCTACCTGTGACAGGCTGTTCTGGCGGCTGAGAGGTTTTTGTACCTGAGGAGGCCTGGGGACCACCATTTCCTGGCCATAACATGATACCAGCTGCTGGTCTTTAGGTGTCACAGAGCTGGGCCCTCGGCTGTGGGCCGGAGGGCTCATAACCAAGTTCTGGTTGGGGTAGGAGGAATAGGGCTGGCTGGAGTAAATATTCTGGTTTTGGTGCTGTGGACTGTGCTGAACCATTGCTGTCTGGGCACTCATATCCATATTATCAGATAGAGGAGGAGGTTTTATTCCACTCTGCTGCTGCTGTTGTTGTTCTTGTTGCTGCTCCCACATGAGTGCTTGCTGGGACTGTACATAGTTTCTCACCATCATCTCCTTTACCTGCATCATGGGGGTTTCTGACCTCTGCCCCTCTGAAAGTGCAGTGCCAGCACAGCCCAAGCTCAAGCCCCCACCACTGGGGAAGGAGTTCTGGTTCTGCCCTTGAAAGTCACAGCTGGGATTGTTAGAGTTCCTCATCATGACTTGGCCTGTCTGTTGTGGGTAACCCTGAGTCTGCTGGAGGAGCATCCGCTGCTGCTGGAGCTTTGCACTTTGACAGGCATCTCCACCTCCCATCCCAGGGTGGAACTGCTGCTCAGGCTTGATGATGAGTTTGTGGGTTCCATCAGGACTGTTGTAGAGGCCTGTCTGACTGTTGAAGTGGGCCTGTGTCTGTTGAGGTTGCAGGCTAGGGTCTGAATACTGCATTCCTCGCTGGTTCTGGAGAGCATGACTGGATGTTTGGATTTGGCGGTGGGTATCACTCCAAGGGCCTCCAGCATCACCACCTATGCCAGGGTAATGGGGGCCTGAAGGGCTGAGTTGGCAGGTGCTCATACTGTACTCAGCCTGTTGGAGGAGTGCATTAGATATGCCCTCTGAGTGACTCGGCCTTGCGTGGCCTATTGGATTTTGACTTGCCCTGGAAGTGACTTCCCCTCCCTGGTTCTGGTAGTGCCCCTGCATATAAGCTTGGTCTGGACAGCTCAGAGAGTCATGGCTTGGGGACAGTTGATTTGAAAGAGATCCTCCAACTCGGACTCCTCCAGTTTGATGCTGTTGCTGGTATCCCATGAAGTTTCTCTCTCCAGGGAGCATCATCATGGAACGATCCCTGGCATCAACAGGGGAAAGGTGGGGCTCCATGCCCATAGCCTCCATGATTACATTCTCTGTAATGCTAGGTGGTCGAGGGGAGTACATGTGGCGGGCAAGACTGCTGTCAGAGCCACGGTGTTGCAGCGCATTCCTTCGGCCAATCATGGCTACATTATTAAGGCTATTGAAGCGCTTGGGGAGAGCTTGTGGATCTGCTACTGATCGAACCGGGTCACTTGCTCGCCTGCTGTTGGTACCTGGAGCCTGGTGAGGGTAGATAACACCAGTGCCATACTCTGTGTTGGCACTATGCCTACGTGGACCACCTTGTTGAAGGAAAGGAGGCAGAGGCTGCCCCTGGTACTCACTCAAAACACCTCCTCTTCTGCCTGGAGTACCTGTCTGCTCCATATTGGGTAAAGGAGTAGGTGGTGGTCCACCAGTTGCTGCAGCATATTTGGCCTTTAGGCTGTACTGCTGGGCGGGTGTTAAGTTAGGAAGGCCTGGTAATCCTCCTCCTCCAGGGCATGGAGCTCCTCTGCGATTGGTCTCAGGAGAAAGTGGGTCTCCCACTCTCTGCTCTGGGCCAAGGAGGTGACATCCTCCTCCTCCTGTTCCACCCATTTGTGAGACCTCGCTGGAACGCCGGCTAGACAGGTAAGGAGACACCATGGAAGACCGACGACTGACGGTATATGCGGAGCTTAGGCTGCTGGTGCCGCTTCCTCTTCTGTCATTAGAAGAGCAGCCAATTGATGTGCCTCCTCCTAACTCGTGATTGGACAGCTCCATAACGCGCCGATTTGAGAGGAGTGGAGACGGCGCACACATTCCCATATTCTCCCCTGGAAATGAAAATGAACATCCAGAAGGAGGAAACAGTTTAGAGGCAGTTCATCTATACAAACCAAGAATGTTAATGTAGATGTCCTATTGAAAAAAATCCCTGATCAGTCATCAATCAGTCATAGGTCAGTTATGTTGTAATAATGCAATTAATTCTCCAGCCCAGCTGAAAAATTCTATTTTGTGCAACAATTCAAATCTCATCAGTATAAACTAATAATATGTCCACAACAGAGTTTGTTGTTTCATCACAGAACATACCAGGAAGTGCAGGTAGCTTGTTATTGGCACAGCGGGCAGGAGGGGTTGGCCTGCGGATTTGCTTCAGCTTGTCAATCTTCAGGTTCTCAAGCCTCTTCAAAGCCTGTGCTGACATTCCCATTGTTCCTCCTCCACTTCCTGACTCTCCTCCTCCTCCACCTGCAACTCCATCCTCCAGTGCCGTGAGATCCTCCAGACTACCTGCTGCATTCAGGTTCATCTCCACCCCACTGTCATTGTTGTTGGCGCTCCCCAGTGGAGAACGTTCGCTACTGCAGGAGGATTGACCACCAGGGCTTGGCTGGGATTTCTGAAAGAAGTAATGTAATATTGGCATATACATTAAATTACAGACAACCCATTTCAAATTGTAGTATATCAAATGTGAAGTATATGTGAAAAAAACTATGGATGTGGTGCTTTTAAAATTGGCGCTTTGTTTATTTTCTTCTATTTAAAAAGTACCTTGCAGGCCATAAATAAAATATATCACTCACCAGAGCAGTCTCAGGAGCCAGCAGTTTGCAGTCTTCCCTACGTGTCTCCTCTTTCTCCAGCAGAAGTTCAGAGTTCTGGCCTCCAGGGGTCATAGCTGAACCAGGGGGTCGAGGACCTGTGTCTCCACGATGCTTCTTGGTGATGTGGGCTTCAGGGCCGTGCACCGTCTTTACATGTTTACGCAAAGAGCTTGGATCTGTGTATCGCTTAGTGCAGCCGGGGATCTTACATACGTAAGGTTTCTGTAAAAGAGCAAAGCACCTGTCAATACGCAAAATCTTTGGACATCCAAAGTATTTGCAGTGAGATGTGTCAATCTTTACAAGACTCCTATATTAACTTTTGAATTATTTGTATATTAATTTACTCACATAGATAATTATTTGTTAGCTGTTTGTAAATTAGGGTTTATCTTTAACAGTATCACATTTAATAATGTACAAAGCCAAGATAGCAAATGGATTTAGCTGTTATTGTTCGAACTCGATTACTTTATTACTTTTCAGTGGTGTACAATACAGTACCTCATTAGAGTGAGTTCGGTTCTGGTGCTTGGCCCGGTCTGAAGCATTGGAGAAGGCCTTGTTGCAGCCTTCATGTTCACACACGTATGGTTTCTCTCCAGTGTGAGAGCGCAGGTGGGTCTTCAAATTCTCCAGGCGAGAGTAGGCCTTATTACAGCCTTCGAACTAAAACAAAAACATGCATAATGGTTTTACAACAAGTGATAAGTTGCAATACAGAGAACAATTCTCAAAAGGCTTTAACTATTATTCTATTAACTGACAGAAATAAATAATATCAGCAAACACAATATCAAACCAGGATGTGAATAAAATACATGGACCCTTTATTGTGTCTCACTCAACACAAATACTTCATAGGAGAAGTAGATTAATATTTAATATAATATAACAGTTGACTTTATATGTATGTATGTATGTATGTATGTACTTTATATTCTGTAGCAAGTTATGGTGACACAGAATGATAAATGTAAAATGTGACCATGTAAACAGCATGTTTTTGGCAATTTAGTGCATGCAAGTGAAATGGTCTAGAATACAGAGACACAAACAGAGAGAAAGAAAGTACATAGACAGAAACTAAAGATACACTCACAGTGCACTTGTGTGGCTTCTCTCCCGTGTGTCTGCGCATATGAACCACTAGCATGTACTGGGCTTTGAAAGGCCTCTGTTCTCGAGAGCACTCCTGCCAGTGACACACAAACTCCTTCTTTTCTCCATGGATGTGTTCATTGTTGATGTGCTGTCGAGCAAACAGATACATATGGAGACCCATTCATATTGTGGTATACTGTATATACCTTTTTGCTCAAATGCTGTATTTTGCATTTTTTGTCTATCCATTCTACAATATCGATCGATTGACCTATCTCTTACATGAACCAGCTGGTCTTGTGTGTCAAATTCCTTGGTGCAGCTCTCCCAGTGGCAGTTGGTTTCGTAGATGGCCTCTTGTTCAGTCTTCCCATCCTCCTTGTCCAAGTCATCTCTGCCATCCAATAGACCCAGGAGAGGGTCCTGATGATACATATGGTGTTCAAACAGTGACAGTGTACAAACATAAATGAAATTTTACCCAATGCATTTATCTTAAAGCCACTTACACATAGAGGACCAGATTTGCCTTATATTACATATCAGATATCATGTACTGCTGATTTGATTCTTTGCCAAGGTTCTTTGCCAACTACCACTACATAATAACAGATTGTGAACGCAGCAAAAAAAAAAGTACTTTCATTGCATGCTGAGATTATAATATTTTTAACAAGAAAATAGTCAACAAGACACCTGCACTATATCAGTCAAACATGTTTACCAAGAGCAAAGTATTTGTCCTCCACTCACTGTTCTTGACTTAATTTCACATAAAACAGCTTTTATATTCATGCATATGTATTTGACAAATCTAATGCCAAAACTAAAATGCAAATGTGTGAAGGTGAGAATAAGCGAGAATAAGTTTCTGTACCTGAGTGCCAGTGGAAGAAGGACTGGCCACATCTCCCTCTGACCTTTCCTCCAGGCTCTTCACATTCATGCCATCCATGACACCTCCCAGCCCTGGCTCTGTCTTCAGCTACAAAATAAAACACACATCGTATCTCTTTTTTGGTTTTTTTCCCCCCACTCTTTTTCTGTCATCCACACTCATTAAATTAATACTTCTTTCTCCCTATCATAACTTTATATTCCCACCTCCCACCCATTCTCCCCCAGCTGTCAGAAGCAGAGGCTGCACTAATACTGAATTGCTCTAACTGCTTTGTAAAGTGAGTGAAAGAGCATTCTTACATGTCCATGCTTAGGCGGAGCATGGAGCCGAGGATTGTGGGGAGGTAGGCGGGAAGCTTGGCAGGGACCTGGTGTGTGTGTGTGTACACCATGAGGCGTCCCCCCGCCTCCTCCATACATGGAGCCTTGTTGCCTGGATTGACAGTTTATATTGCTGGAATATCCAAGGGACGGGCTGTGAAGTAACAGAAAAAACTAAAACATGACGATATGATTCATATCAATCAAAATGAATACAACCAGTAGTGGCCAGTTTGCCGAAATATTAAAATGTGTATGTGAATGTGGAAATTTATCATAGGCGTGTAAATGTTTGTTAATCTTTTTTTAATTTACTATACTGGAATATGTAACTTTTTCAAATTATTTGTCTGTATTATTTTCCTTATTTGCCTTGGTGTATGTGTCTACCTGTGTGTAAATACCTAAACCAACCTATTTGCTGAGCAATCGGTCAGTTAATTTGCTGCTATCAAATTGGGGTAACAAGCACTGTTCAACAGGTCAATTTCATTAAAGTTTAGATTTATTATTTTATTTATTTTATTTCAGTTCTCATGCATTTGCTGGCTGTTTTTAACCATCTGTAGTGGGTTTAGGGTTGTAATTACCTAATGCTCAGATAAATGTTGGATGCGAACAAATGCGCGGATAGGAAATAAAATAAAATAATAAAATACAATTTTGTGCTTAACATAGATTTGCGAAATGTCTGACCTCATGGCGCTCACAGAGAGATGGCCGTAAGAACTGGCCCCGTTGGGGTGGCAACGAGAGTTGACAAAGGCCACAAGGGAGTTGGGCGATGTCCGGATTACAGTCTGCAAGTCCACACTGGCATCAGACAAAGGAGAGATGGATAGAGCTCTCTTTTTACTCAGCTTCAGCATGGAACGAGGTGTGGAGAACCTCGAGCCTAAAAGAGAACAGAAGGCAGCGAGAGCAGAGGGTTAACTTTGAAGACACAATATCAGATTCGAGATCAAGACTTATATTTAAAGGAACGGTGGGGAGTGTTAAGTTACCATCGCCTGAGCCAATCTGATCAGAGCCAGGCTGAATCTGGCAGAAGTTGTGATGAGAGGACATCATGTTGTTCTGGTTACAGTAGGGGGTGCTATTGCCACCTGTTAGACATTGAAGACAGACAGAAACACTGAAACATACTACTACAAAGATCCACATTAGCATCTTTTAAATTAGTGAGGCAAACAAAGGGTTAGGGTTAGAGAGACCATTGTACTGGCAGGTAAATTAAGTAAAACTGACACAAGGGATTGTAACACTATGCATCAAGCAGTTGAACTCACTCCAGACCCGATCCTGCTGCAAACAATAGAGACATACATCACATTAAAATGTAAAAGCCACACTGTAACAGTAATCAGCTGACATCTGTTTCACTGTTCATATTTAGAGTCGCTATTCACTATTTACATGTTTTACGTTAGCAGGTCTGCTTTTTAAACTCCCATCCACCTTTAGTTAACTGAGTAATTTAAATTACTCCAAGCTGCTGCAGAATAACAGACACATTTATAACTCTGCAGTTCAACCAGCCTTCTGTTGACTGCAGGACTTTTCCACTGAAGAACTCTGGGTCATCTTTGTTTCTTACTTAGTCTCTCAGGTATCATTAAGTCCAAATCAGAAGCAGCTGTGAGATTAAGGAGATGTAAAAGATACTCTGACTCACCCTCTGTGGGCGGCATGCCCCTGTGGCCCATAATACTGTGCAGCGGTGGGGCCTGAGGGGGCCTCATATATTGATCCATGCAGTGGCCAATCCCCTGTCCTGGTCCTGATCCATGAGTCATACTGGGAGTCATGGGATTATACATAGTGCGGCAGTCCTGGGGAGGGCCGTTGTGGAGCGGGGCACGCAGCGAGGACACATCACTGTAGGGAGACTGGTCTGATGAGACTAGGCTGCAAATATAAAAGAAACAAAGTTATAAATAAGGATAAAAAAAATCTCAAATGAATGTGAAAAGTGGCCAAGGGAGCGTTTCAGAGTGTTGCAAGTCATTGAGAAGCAGGAAGCATCACAGAAGAACATATTCAGTCGTGGTAGGTGAGTAGATTTGAGCCCCTAAAGTGACACAGACATCAATCAATCAATCAAAAATCTGACCAAAAATGAATAAATAAATGATTTAATGGGCAAGCAAAAGGAATGGAAAGAATATTACATTTGTATGTGTTTCCTGCATTACCTTTGGGCACAAATAAATGAGAGAAGACTGCGCTTCTATAAATACCAACTTATCCATAAGCTTAAGAATTTATAGTAACTGATACAACAGTATAACAGGTACACAGTCTGATGAGCTGATACCCTCGTCTCTGCTCTAATCTCTTGCGATGTCTCGTTCTGCCCACTAGATGGGGTAAAGCCCTTATCTTGGTCTACACTGGAAATGTACTCATCTGGGTTTTCCCCAACCAAACTAGAGAAGGGAGGCTTGATTGGAACTTTCCAGTGCTCTCATGAATTTCAATGTTTTCTCTGACCTTTCTTCAGTCTCACTGGTTGGTTCAAAATCGGTCTCTCCTGTTCTTTCCCCTCTTTCTCTCTCTCTCTCTCGCTCCTCTCCTAAAGGGGCAGACTTCATCTATCCACCTTCTCCTAAGTCGTCCTTTCAGTTCTTTAATTCTTTCACCACAACGTGTATTCCACACAGGAGCTTAATCTGTCCTCTCTAATCCACTGTGCTGGTTCCCCCCCGAATCTACCTCCCTCCCAATCTCACTCCTTTCTGGCTTTCTCTTCTCACATTCATCCCTTCTGTTCTGCTTCTCTGTCCCCCCCCCCCATCCTTTCTGTCACTTTCTATCTCCTCTTCCTTTCTCCCTTCTCCTCCTCCTCCTGCTCCTGTCTTTCTCTGTCCTGTCCAGCCACCTTTCTCTCCATCTCTCTCTGTTTCTCCCTCATTCTGGGTAACCTGAGCGGGGCGCGAGGCAGTCATGCAGAGCGCAGCGGGGCCTGGTCAGCCTGTAATTAGCAGCTGTCAGAGAGAGGCCGAGTCCACCCGCAACCTGGGTGGCATGGGGAAGGGAGGGAGGAGAGGGGGAGGAGTGAGGGGCTGAGCTAGCACTGTGTCCATAACAATTGCAGTGAGACCTGGGCTTCTGCACCCTCAGAATATCTGTGTGATTAAAATAGGAACAGTTTCTGAGCCTTTAAGTATCATCCCTGCTTTCTACAGAGGGACTGCTGTGATTTCTGGTTGTTTGTCAATGAAACTGCCTGCTGGCAGAAAGAGTAGCTGTGGTTGTAATGCGGCAAAATTGGAAAGTGACAAAAGTGCCCAAGATTTAAAGAAATTAAACATTTTACTTTACTTTATTTACTTATTTTCTTTCTGAGAGTAAGATGAGAAAATTGATATAAATCTAGGGACTGGAAACAGCTAGCCTGGCTCTGTCCAAAGCTAAAAATAAATATGCCAGCCAAAACCTTTAAACTTATCGACACCTTGTCACCCCGTACAGAAAAAGAAAACAACCATTTCTGATTTTAGGGAGAGTGCTAATAGGTCGTGCTGGAGCTGTCTTGACAACAACTCGACAACAACTCGACAACAACAGCCGAGCGCAGTGACAGTGCACAACTTCTTAAAGACTTGTCTGATACCTTTGTGCCTGTACAGACCCTAAACCTGTGCTCGTCATGCTTGTCAAGAAATAGCTCCAAGATGTAAGCCTGCATTAATCTGCTGGGCCATTCAATGACTGATATTAGCTATCACAGATTTACTGTTATTGTTGTATGGCATATTGTTGTCTGTGGCATCACTGTAAAATGTTCTGAAAAGTTACAATTCTTGGTCATAAATTTAAAAAAATGCTCGTGTATATATAAAACAACAACAACACCAACTCAGCATTGGTTGGGCTCAACACATAACTCCCCCTAAAATCTCAAAATGTATTTGTTACATATTTGTTCTTGTATTGGTTAAACAAACAAAATACAGCATATCATCTTTGAGTTGTAGGTATTTCTACTCTAGCTCTGTACTGAACTTTCAGACATGAGAGTGATATCAATAATCTCATCTTACTGTTAAGATGAAAGAAAGCAAATAAGTGTATTTCCCAAAAGGTTGAACTATTCCTTCCTTATTTCAGTTGTGGATTCCACAGTGACAAATAGGGTTTTAAATGCAGCCACAGAGTAATGAGTGAGGACGTAGCACATGCTAACTGCTGTCTTACCCTCTGGAGGGCTGGCTGGGTGAGGTCTCGTAGTGATACAGCCCCTGGTGTGGCTGCATGTCCACTGGCATTGGAGCTCCGAGACCTACTGCTCCCCCTTACACCCTGGACCTGACACGCAAAGACAAGGACACGGTTAGGGTGAGGACAGGAAAAACCAAACACACCCAACCAAACTAAACTACACCAGAAAGAAAAGGCAAATAGACAAAAACAATTGTGGTTGTGGAAAAAAGTGAATATGTAGGATGTTAATAACAGACTGAACCAAACCAAGCTAAACAGTTTAAGGGCAAAATAAGCTCTCTCTGAAAAGCCTTAGTCATACTTATTCTAAACAGAACTGGTACAAAGTACTAAATCCATTACTTAAGTATAAGTAAAGGTAAAAACCCACAGAAGAAATAAAATTGAACACATTGTAAAAATACATTAAAGGTCCCGTGTTTAAATTTAGACTTATAGTATATATATTATAGTACATATATATAGTTAAATACAGAAGGTTAGAAGTCATGTCAAAATTTTCATAGTGAACAATGTTATATGTAATGTATAAAAGCATTAGTATGTTTACAAAAACATAAGGTGGACATAATATGGAAAAAAATAAATATTAAACAACAACAACAATCCAAGGACAATTTAACAACACACTGAACACAGTATATGTACAGCGTTATGAGGTACTGTTTGTAGGTGAACTAGAGGCAACCTCCATTACAGGTATGTTGACAGTTCATGCGATTTAACTAGCTGTATGGTGGTTTAAGTGTTTCAATCTGATTTCAGTCTGAGAATTGGAGCTGTTGTTTAACTCTTTTTAACAGCGTACTTTCAGTACTTAAAAGTCTCAGAGGGCACAGATATAGCGCCACTTCAAACCACGATCCCCTTCTACGGTCACACATTTATAGAAATATATGCATCTAAAGCTCTGTTTGGATAAATGAAACGTGACATCCATGATTACAGAAAATTAACATGAATGTCCTCTAATATGGCAACTTGAGTTGGTGTAAGAAATAGATGGAGTATCTGCACAAAAGGAAAAGTCAGCTCTGGAATCTGGACTCTATACGTATATGTGACAGAGACTTTACAAGAAGGTCATGTGATGGTACTGATGAGCCCTAACACACACCTCCTACAGATTAGACAAAACCCTGTGACACAAACAGTGGGCTTGGCTGTAATCTTTCTTCTCTAAACAGTCGTGCACCTCAAACGCCGCTGACAGACACCAAAAACCTGCTGCACCTTCCCATCCTGGAAAGAAGCGATTAACATGGAAAAGACATACAGAAGTACAAAATCTGAGGTTTGCCTTAAAGCTTAAAAGAAAAACAGTTAAGGGACGCTAGCAACACAAACAGAGAAAAATGAGAGCAGTGCAAAGCAGCCTTTTGTATGAAACTCAGGGTGATATGGTGTCTTTCAGCAGGAGCGCATGCGTAAGGTAATTCTAGCTGAAAGATCTTGGGGAAAAAGCACCTGCTCATTACATCCAACCACATCAGTGCAGGTACTAATAGTCGGGACTCTGGCCTCTTACATGGTTACAGAGGTAATTAGGACCAAAACATTACTGTACACGCTGATGTCATAGCTGCCACAAACGGGGAAACACCAAAAAAATGTGTTCATATTAGTCTTGATCACTTGTCAAATCAACAAAATTAAAAATATACTGCATATTTATTTTTCATGTTAACCCATATGTATACATCAAAACCTGACAGAAACATTTTTATGTCGATAGATATTTAACCCTTAGATCCTAAACATCTTTGTGTAAAAGTGTCTCTAAGTGTTCAAACCTAAACTGGGAAAGCTCCTGTCCAATGCAGATGAAAGCTCTGTGGTTTGTTGCTAGCCAGGCCTGTTATGTAGTAGCACAAGTGTTAAAAGGGCAGTAGGGACCTATTTAAGCCCACAAGCCACCAGGGGGATTTGGTACGCAAAGTTAGCGAGTGGCTAAGTGTTATGGGCGGTCCGGAGCTAATTGCACACATTCAGCGCCGGCTTTAGATGTGTGTATGATAATTAGCCGGAAGTGCTAAATAGAGATCTTGTCGAGCACCTCAGCTGTCCAGAACTAATAAATACCAAGGAGGGGGTCGCCAGACAGCCTGACACGCACATACACACATACTGACACACCTGTCAGTCTCGCCAGGGGGTAGCATAATAATCCAGTGGCCACCATGTCTATAGGGAATGTGTGTGTGTGAAAGAGTGTGTGAATATACCGAAGCAGTTTGTACTGTGTAAGCCCAGTGGCAGGTGTGTATGAGAAGGACGTTTTTTAGAGACAAGTGTATTTGCAGTGCAGCGTGTGTGTGTGTGTTAGACATGATAAATGGTGGTGGATCTCAGAGTAAGAGTGAATAATGTATGAGACCACCTGCGCAAAAGCAAGCTGGAATTTTTTGAAAACTATGTTTGCGAGTGTTTCTCCAGGGAACAAGGCAGCGAGTGAGTGAGTGTTGCTGTTGTAGCTCCATGTACACACACTCAACTGTGTGCTGTGTAATTAATTTGTATGGAACATAGCGTATGCTCTTATGCAGTGAATTACTGTAAAGTAAATGTGAACATAGAGACAGTCAACAGAGTACATTTTTACTAAGTCTAAGCAAACCCCTTTCTTCTAGAAATGACATTGATTTACTAAATTTGCAGAGCAAATAATAATATTACATTTTGTATCACTATATAGGACACTTCTCTAATAAAGGTGTCTCTCTAATAAAGTTGCAACATATTCAATTTGTTTTCACTACTAGCGACTGAAACATGATATTGTTTTTTATAGTTTTTTATGTTTAAGAACCAAAAAGAGTAGAGAACGTTTATGGTCTTGGTGAAACAATCCTGCGCTTTGTTTGCTTCCCTATGACTTCGATGCTGTATTAAAACATAGGAATTCCTTTATGGGAAAGAAATGCCAGTGTTCATAATTATGCAGCAATTACAAAACCTATTTGGCAAGACAATTAGCATATTCATATATATGGAAAGTTTCCATAAAATATATTTGGCAGAAGAAAATATTGTTTTGCACACCCCAAACATATAAATTGTTTATTTCACAAGCAAGGACCACACCATCATATAGAGGGGCTATGCTTATCTCCATATACTTACACATCTACCATTTTAAATAACATGCACTCAGCAATATTGATGGGATACTATTGAAGCAGGAAACATTAACTAAACAAAAACAATTATGTGGATTGCATGATGTATATTTTTCTTATACTTAATGACATTTCGGTAGGAAAACAACACCAACGACCAATCCCATGTATAAATGTGTAAAAAAGCATGCCTATCTACGCTTCTATCTACTGTATGTGTACATGTATGTATGTATGTATGGATATATGTATTTCTGTACAACATGTAAGTACATATAAATGGATGTTTCCAAATACGCATGGTGCTGACACAGGTGTTGTGGTATTGTGCTATTTCAGGTCAATATTTTGTGAGAAACTCTCAGGGAGTTTGGTCCTCGGTGTAATTTTGTGGTGCCGGGTTTTAGAGGGATGGGGCAGAAGCATATTAAAAACCCCAAGGCCATGAATCAAACGGCTAACTAAACAAGTCAGCTTCACTGCGGCACAGCGATCTGGGCAGGAACCAAGGAGCTGAGGATAAGGACAGGATGTCCAGCCACTTTCTACACCCAAAACTTCTCCATTCCAGGTTCACAACCTTGCAACATCACCACCACCATCACAAGTAAGCCACACCTAAAAGTCAAAGTGACCTCTACCATATCACCAACCAAGGATAACTGGTTTTTAAAGCATAACTCCAGGGCACTGTACTATTTTTGTCTTTTTTCAGTCCCTGTTGAAACTGGATGGTATCCTGGATGGATGCTATTAGCTGGGCTTACCTCAATTACTGGATATTTTTAAACAAGCCCAAGAAGTCCTGATTGTGGTCTAGCATAATAAATTTCCATTCCTGCTTTACCTACTCACTCACCAAACCAACACAGCTTACCACCAATAAATAAAATATGGTTTTGTTTCCCCAATGGACTATTACTCATTCGCTGTCAGTAACCCAACCACAGTAAAGTTAAAAAAATGATACTAACTACAACAGCAGATCTAACATATTACTCCTCTTACAAATTAAACGTTGGGATTCAAGCAATACAATAAAATGCACCCTTACTCACTTTAACACACTCCCTTATTTGGTTTGGTATGACTAGTAGCTTATAGTGGCTAATGTTAGCTTAGCAAACTTAACGTAGAAATACACTATTTACACTAGGGTTTAGCATTACTGTTATCTCACTTTAAATAAAGTATGATATACAGTAGGTCTGTTACTGTACCTCACTTAAAGTGACAATTACAAGACAATATAAATGCTGAAACAATATAACAAAAGCTACAAGTAGAAAAGAGTCATTTTGGCAGTAAAGTGATTGAAGCAAAATCTAACTAGAGTTTGCTAACACTGGCTAGCATTAGCCACCATAAGGTGCTGGTCATACCAGACCAAGTAAGGCTGTAGCGGCAAAAAGTGTTTTGGATTAAGCCACGAATGTGCTTTATTGCTTATGAATTCAACTTTCCATCATTAAAAGGAAGAATGTGTTATTTACTCTCTTAAAATGTAAATAGTCTCACTTTAAGAAATCAAATCAGTTTATTTGAAAATTGACAGGAACATGGCTCAGTGAGTATGTTCATTTTATTTTAGTGTTTAGGGTTGACATTAAAGCGTAATATTATCTTCAAATCAACACCATTAGCTTCAAAAGTGCAGTAGCCAACTTGTTGCAGGGCTTCGACTGCATTAGGTGACTTTTTTCGCTAATGGCCTTTGGTACGCATTTGTCCCACAAACTTCAGTTCTCAGGTGATGGTTTTTATTTGCGGTATACAAAGAGAAACATTGTTTAGTCTTGCACGGTTTGGCTATTTGTGGCATTCCCATAAAGCGTAAGTCCTTCTCCCTCTGAGGAAGTCTCCAAGGAGGACAGGCATTTTCACAGGTCACTGGTCGTGTCAGACAAAAGGCCTGATCCATTCCTGCTCCACTCTGCATCTACACTGCTCTACTCTTGGATGTAACACTAAACGGGGGGCTCACATATGTCTCGGGGGGGGGGGGGGGGGGGGGGGGGGGGGGGGGGGGGGGGGGGGGGGGGGGGGGGGGGGGGGGGGGGGG
>JAVQJL010035626.1:0-11486 GCA_036024295.1 Nannoperca obscura
AATAGTGGCCTGATTGCCCGGTACGCGTTCGTACGCGCGGAGCCGTAGCGGACTGCTCTGATGACGCAAATGACGTAGTGCGCACACTAGCGGACGGCTGCGGACACGCGGACGCGGAAAGTATAATACTGGCTTAAGAGCTGTGACTGCCTAATCCAGACCGCCCTCCCCCCCAAAAATAGGTCATCCGTGCAAGCAGCTTATTACGACCAATATTTATGTTTATTGTTAGACGACTCCCTCTAGTGGCCTTAGTCAATATGATGGGAGCTAAGGAACATGGTAGTATAAAGTGAGGTAGTATAAAGAGCGACTAAAGTACAAACACAAGCAGGACCTTCCCCCAGTTGTTGTTCGTGTCCTGTGTGAAACATTGCCTGAGTCTGAAGTCAGTCACTACTCACTACATCGTCCACTAAGTGCTATCGCCATTTTGTAGTGCTGTCCGAATGTACACTGAGAATTATTATAACCTATACGGTGGACTCAAAGTATCCCACAATGCAACGTGAAAAGTAGTTTACAACCAATAGACGCTAACCGAGCACTATATACCATCATGCATTGCAGTGAAAAAAAATGGCTGACGGACGAAAGGATTGCAGAGAAGAGAGCGGCGTGAAACATTTTTTCATTTTGCCAGTGAGCTCACCATGTGGTCCTTTAAATAGGAGTCCCTAGATAGTGAGCAGAGTAATGAATGAACACAGCAAATAACTTAATTTAGTCAGTAAGTCACATGACATGAGTCATAAGTCACGTGACATTGCGTCATTTACGTACATAACTTAACTTACTACAACCTCTTCACAACGCTAACCACGATTATTGTTGTTACCATGACAACAAAGGTCAGGTACGCCTGTCACTGGTACACTCAAATGGTGTTGTTTTGGGAGTCATTCTGTCGTTTAGGTATGAGGACTTGTTGGCCTAAACATAACCATAAAACACTTAAACCATATCTTAGTTACAATAAGAGGATTTTACAGAAAAACATATTTTTTGTTTCAACAATTTGTGGATTACCACATAATTATACATACAACAACATATCCTCATTATGTTGATTTAAAAAAGACTTATGCTTCCCTCAAAAAATTGTTTGCTGTTGCAAATTAGTAGTATAAACATTTTATTTTCAGAAGACAGGGTAGGTCTCCATTGTAGCTCCATCTACATCTCTACATCTACATCTTGAGTGCCCTGAGATAACTTTGTTATGATATGGCGCTATATAAATAAAATTGAATTGAATTGAATTGAATCTCTGATAACACGTCATCGTACCTATTCTATGTAAAATGTAAAATGTCACTGCCCAATAACACAAAAATTGTAAATGGTCAGATTTAAAGATATATATCATCCTTAAAACATGACAATTGGGCTTCAAACCACCACCCCCAGTTGCCATCCATCAGTGGCTATCAACCTTTTCAGTGTTTGTCATAAGAGGAGTGTGGGACTGTGTACTGAGTGTGACCAGGCAGAGATGGGCCCAGATAAAAGGATTCTGCCAAGTCCTGATTAGATCTGCTCCCATGTTTGTCTTCATGTATCAGGGATTACATGATTTATTAGAGTGTGTTGGGGATGTGTGTTGCAAGGTGCTAACTCTCCCACCTACGCCCCATAGGGGAGTGCATTCCAGCAGAGCCCATGCAAATGAAGCCACCATCCTCTTTCTCTCTGGTGTGCCCGTGTAGCTTGTTTAACTCTCTCCTCCCCGGATAAAGCACATTGGGGTGACTAATTTTCCACACTAATGAGCTCCATGACTGCAAATAGGCAACAAAGAAAAAGCAGATCGATGAACTGCCAAGCGTGAGATTCATTTGTTTAATATGGGCCAATTTGCAATATATGGTGAGGGTTGAAGGGTGAAAACTAGAACCTGGGGGGGTGAGATCAATTAAATTATCAGTGATTTCAATTTCTCACAGAAATGTTGATAATGCAGTATAAAACTGGCTAAGATATCATTTGAAAGGGTATATACATACATATATATATATATATATATATATATGTATATATAGCTCAATCTGTTAATATAAATAATGTTTGGAGAAAAAGAACCCATGGCTTGCAATGCATGGCCAGAAACAAAGAGAATCAGTAAATTAAGGAACTCAGAGCATGAAGATGCATTACTCATTGGTGACTTTGTCACTATCAAAAATGTATTCAATGTTTATAATATGTGAAGATGCATTTTTGACTTTGAATTCATTCCTCATGAATTCTCCTATCTCAACTTCACCTTTAACTTACGTTGTTGTACTTGTGGTGGTTACAACTGTAACTACCACAGTGAAGTTCACATTTACTGTTAGTGTTAAAATATAATAGAAACTTGTCAAAAGCACATCAAAGTCACAATTCTTTAATAGCTAAATTAAAGGGATACTTGTAAAGGTGTTTATTTTATGTGTTTGTATAAAAAAATACATTGGCCATTATATTGTTTATACATTTTAGTATTATCAGTATTAGACTCAAAAATAATTTACCCATTGAGCTCATGGCCAGTCATCTCCTATTAACCTCTCATTCAATGTGTAATACGTACATTTTCTTTATGCTGGACTATCTGCCATTTCCTTCAATTAATCATTACTTTAGGAATGAGCAATGTAGAATACAAAACAGAAGTAATTAATAAAAACAATAATTATCTTAAAATCTAGTTATTTAGATGGCATTTACATTGAGGGCCTTCTTTGTTAGGTAATCAAGCAAGATTCACTTTAAAGGCCCTTTTTCTATCAGCTCTTACATGAGCATGTTTAGCCAAAGTTAGAATGCTTTTGGTTATTTTTCTTCTGTATTTGTGTTTTCTTCACTGCTCTTCTTACTGGTTGGACTCATCTGAATCCAAATATGATGATAGTTGTGGATCTGTTGCTTACAGGCCACTGTCAATCAAATCTGATTAAACCACACTCACACAGTTTTGATGAAGCAGTGATTTTGGCTGTTAAACTCCATAAATAACACCTAAATATGTTTTTTTAAGACTCAAGCATGAATTATTGTTTATTTAGTCATTTACATTTAATGTGAGAAAAATATTTTGAAACACAGCTTCCAGGGGCTTTAATGTCAGTTGATATGCTCCAGTGTTGCATATTCCCAAACATAATTTACACACAGCAAGCCTGAAATTTTCAGGGCCCCTAGAGTCCTGAGGCCCCAAGGCAGTTGCCCACTTTAACGATAATCCAGCGTCGGCTATGTGCATGACTATCACTGCTATGATGTTAGAATTAGTTCAAACTGAGGCTAGACTGATATATGAAGCAAATATCCATCCATTATCTATATCCACTTATCCTTAGAGGGTCGCAGGGGGCTGGAGCTGATCCCAGCTGACATTGGTACAGGTCACCAGTCAATCACAGGGCTGACACCATTCACACTCACAGTCACATCTACGGGCAATTTAGAGTCATCAATTAACCTAACCTGCATGTCTTTGGACAAAGATTGGCTTTTTATGTTATATCACATGTCAGTCAGTGTTGTCCATCACTTTTTTGGATTCATATGTATGTCATACTGCATCTGAATGTGTTTTATTATCTCCAGTATAAACATGTTACCCCCCATAGTCTAAATCAGACTTTTTCAATTCTGGGATTAGGTCCCCCCTCCATACTGGGTCAGACTGTATGCAGATGAGGTCTTGGAAAAATGTAAAGTCTGAAAAAGAATGTAATGTTTGTTATGTTATTCATCATGATATAACCAAGTGACACTGTACTGCCATACTAGAATTTCATTACAGCATGACACAGGGGGTCATGTGGATTTTGAGAGCTAAAAATGGGTTCACAGGCCAAAAAGGGTGAGAAAAATAGGTATACATGCTGTTTCAGAGTTCAGAATGAAATAGTTCACTAGCAAGGAACACACCATCCATGTGATATGTTTGAAAGATTTATTGAACAGAGGTACATGTCGAATGTTTAAGTCCTGATGATGGTTTGGGGAAGCTTCGTGGGGTAGTCCGCCGTGGTACCCGGGTACGACGAACCCCCTTCAGGACCCTACCAAGAGAATAGAGAAGAAAGAGGAGAAAGAACGGGAAAAAAACGAACGAAAAGGGATGGGCGGGTGGGGCGTGGTAAGCGAGAGCGAAACGAGGGATGGTTACGTATGGTATATTTGCGGAAATGGCGTAGTTGACGTGGTTGACGTAATGGTGGTGTGTTCCTGCTCCCGAAATTCTGCTAAATAGCGACACTCAAAGAATCATTTCATACATGTATTTATGTGTATTTGTGACATAACAATGGTTATGTTTAGATTTGCTACTGGCAGCTTGAAACCCTCACTGACCTGCCTGCCGACCACTCATTACAGCTCCTGTTGTGCAACCAAACCTTGCTCAAACCAACAGAAAACCAAATGTATACAATGATGCACACGTTATTTACAATATTTCAATATTTGGCAGTGACCAGTGTTTACTAAATAGAGATAAAAGTGAACCTACATGGTCATATCTGAGGTCCAATAGCTTGTAGTCATCTTCCTCCTCCTCCTCCCTCTGGGCTAAGCTGGACGTCCTAAGTGGGGGTCAAGGTGGGTGCTGTTCTCTGAAACCGGTGCTGGCCATCAGTCTGCCAAGCCAGCTAATTTACAGCCCACCCTCCTCCACCCTGCGACATCCAACATCCAACAAACACACAACCCCCCACCCGCAAACATCACCGACACTCCTTCCTCTGTGCACACACTCTCTCTGCCCTCGCTCTATTTATCTCTATCTCTCTCTACTCTCGGGCTGGGTGTGAAGATGCCAGCAGCACGCTCCAGTGGAGACAAATCAGACCTTCCCGGCCGTGTCATCGTAAAACATCCTCCAGGAAGGTTGCGACCTCCTCACCCTTTCAACTCATCTGCAGGCATAGCAAGTCAGGAGAGGAGGAGGGTTCTCCATGCAGCAGCATAACTACCTCATCCACATTATCACAAGAGAAGAATCAGCAAATGGCATTAATGGAGAGAGAGTTCAGCGAGATACATGAGCAGGGATGGAAATACGACCACATACTCTCCAAGAAATGCACTGTAGAAAATCACTGTAAAGGAAATAATGCCAGTAAATACAAGACTACTGTTAGGAGTCACCTTGCTCCTATGTACAGCGGTGATGTCCTGGGTAAAGGCTCACAGTGCTCCACATAGACCTTGTAGGATGACCTGAGATCCCACAGCCTAGTCAACCTCACAGTTTAGTTATGGATGTATTTCAGACAACCTTCTCTCATATACATTACATTTACATTTAGGCATTTAGCAGACGCTTTTATCAAAAGCAACTTCCAAATAAAAGTTTTACATAAAGTGCATAGAACCATGATGAAAAACAACAAGATGTCTCATCAAACTTGTAATAGATGAATCACAAGTGCTGTAAGTAAGTACATCGCTGCCAATGGCAGAATCCAAAAGAACATTCAATCTAAGAACAGATGATCTTTGTACATTCTCAAATACAATACATTCAATACAATTCTACTATAATAACGTTCAATATGCTATACTTGTAGAAATATGTAGAAAGTAACATCTATTAAGTGCTGTTGTATTCCCGGAACAAATGAGTCTTTAGTCTTTATTCTTTTCTTGAAAGTGGCCAGACAGGTTCTTTCTCTGATGGATATGGGGAGATGGTTCCACCATTGGGGGGCCAGACAGGAAAAAAGTCTCGGATGTGAGCGGGCGTCCCTGAGAGAGCGAACTGCCAGGCGGTTCTCAGATATAGAACAAATTGTAAAGCACATAATCCATTTTGTAGGAAAGGTTATGCTGCGTGGTCCTCCTACTACCAAATGACAGAATGGGTTGTTTGTCAATGACTTCCAAATCGACATATATAGGTTTGACCTTTGTCGTCATGGTAGCAACAACAAACACCTGGTTAACGTTGTTAGCACTTATCCTGTTTATTAAACAGACAGCGTGTTTAAACTGGCAGTACATGCTGGACCTATGTCTCCATGAACAACAATTGGATCTGATTGTGTGCAGTGTCCTGGCGTCTTGTCATCACAGTGACGTTACCAGATTTGTCTTTCCTGTACACAAACTTGTTTGCTTAATTAGTAAATTAGTTTTAGAGTTGTTGGTGTATTTTTAAACTTTGAACAGATCCAAGCTTGCTTTTCCCCCTGGCTCCAGTCTTTATGCTAAGCTAGGCTAACCACATCCTGACTTCAGCTCCGTATTAAACACATAAGACTGATGTTGATGCTGTAATCTCTATTTTGGAAAGAATGCAAATAAGCATATTTCCCACTCGGTTAAGGTTAGGGGAATATTAAACTGTCTTGAAGCTAAAAGCTAAGAAGATAAGCTTTTGGAAGTCCCCATGACATTTAGTGGTTGGATGCTCAAGTTTTCTTAGAGAGGTCATCTCAGAGTTTTTTGTTTCGTAGTTTGTCACCATTTTTGATGCCTTTTATTTTGTTGCATCTTTTGTGTTAAGTGATATTACACTTCCAACAATCGCTTTTCCAGTTCTCCATTGACTGCTCACCTTGTTTGTACACAGCATCCCTTTTGACTCCTGGGAACATCACCCTACCTCTTCTCAAATGCATATACTCACTCACACACGCACACACACATTCAACCTCATCCAGCGTCTGACTCCCTGTTGCTCTAACCTGATGGAGCCATCAGCCAGAAGCCAGACAGGGAGTAGTTGTTCTCATGGTCTCATCCCCGCTGCAAAGCCTTGACACAGGGAGAGAGAAACAATTTGGCCTCCCTCCCACAGTCACAGCTCTGGGAGCCAGCAGGGGAGGAAACTAGGGGTTGGTGTGTGTGTGTGTGTGTGTGTGTGTGTGACAGAGAGAGAGAGAGAAAGAGAGGTCATTTGATGTAGGTGTCTTTCAGTCAGTGAAAAAGAAAAGATATGTCTTATTTCTGAGAGTGAGTGTGTGTTCCAATATGGAAAATGTCAGATACAGGCATAGAGGATCTATTTGAAGCCAAATAGCTTGTTCCATGAATGTTAAGGGAGTTTGCTTTCAACAAGTGGAATATATTTCCACTGTATTTTTTGCATATAGACAGCCTGTCTTTTGTCCTTCCCATGAATAGAGGTTGTGCACATGCAGGTTGTTTGGCCAGCTCTGAATATTACCGCCGACACGCTAAGACTGCGAGGCTTTTGACACAGGGGCTAGGACAAAGGGAAGTGGGGTCGTGTGGTGAAATGGTTAATGTGAATCTTAATAGAGGTGGCAATGTCATTATCTCCAAATCCGCTGAGCCCTCTCGACCGGGGGGTCGCGACGTAGACGGCCACTTTACATCCCGAGCGTGTCGGGCCGATAGACCGGGGGCATGACTGCCAATCCCATCCGCAGGATTTGTGTCCTCCTCCACCAAATTCAGTAAGCACATGCAGGCTCATAAAGGTGTTGAGAATTGAGGAATTTGTCTGGGAGACATGGTCAAAGTCAATGAGCTAGTTTTGTCTTTCAGCCGCAGGAAGAGGAAAGGGGGTCGAGGCCTTGTAAGGCACCTGAATCCTCACCTCTGTCCACTGAAACGGGCCTGCGTGAGGGAGGGCTGCCTGCCTTTAAATGAGATGAACACTGTCAGATTTACACACTGCCATGGTTTCCACCAACCCCTTATAATCCTTCCCAGAAATAAATTGTCCTATTAAAATGAAATGTTGCCCATATGGGTTTAATAAATTGAAAACGCTTGTTTGAATCCTCAGTAATTTAGACAGAATCCCAAGCATGTAGCAAAGGCTCCAGCAAAATAAGATTATTTGCTGTGTATTATAATGTATGCAGCAGTTTTTATGCGACCAAACAGTGTCAGTGAACCCCCGATGAAATGTGTGCTTATTTATATGCAGTTATTCAGGTATGCAGTAAATTCCAATTACTTCTTAAGATTTCTATTTAGCATGAGGGGGAAATATGACAGGGAAGCTCTGTGTTTTGAGCGGCATTGTAAATCTCGTTAACTCTTTGAAGCATATTCTGAGAAATCTGCATTCATGTCAGGGAGCGAGCAGTGCACAAGATTTTAACAACTAGCTAATAGTTCTGTATGGGGATGTGTTGGAGAGGCCTGAAGCTGATTCAGTTAATGTGAAGATTTCAAGCCTGATTCCGACAGATTTGTTTGTATGATGCTGCTTACATTTCGCTGCACTGTTTAAAATCTTTAAATGTAACTAAACCGAATATAAATGTACTCTGGTTGGCACAGAAAAGCCTCTGAAACAGCATTTAGACCATCGTTAGAGACCGGAACGCCCCAGTGGAACACAGACATTTTCATTTCTAGCATCCTATAGGGCACTGTGAACCCTGCTCATGTATGTATTAAAAGAAAAATGTTAGACCTTCAAATGACAGATCAATAAAAAATTATTTTACTTTTTTTTTTTTTTTTTTTTACAGAATTCAATGAATTTATAGCTGGCTACTGGCATAAAGCAAACAATTTGGCTGCTTAATTAACTGTTGGCTGCCCTAAAAGAGCAAATTACAAATTCTGCTTCTGTCATAATTTAGGTATTTATTCAAATAATTACCTTACTTATTTCCTCAGATTTTACCAGGTTTATTTAGTAGAGTGTGTTACCTGGGAAATGTCACTAATGCCAAGAGTTCTTCCAGCATGACCTAGAAAAGCATACAGAAGCAGTGGGATGGGGTGACAGGTTGGGTGGGAGGTTGGGGGTCTCTGCTTAGGGCCCCATCAAAACTGGTGCCAGCCCTGGATTATTAACAGGACAACATGTATGCATTGGTCTAACAGAGATGTGTGTCTTTGACAGTGTGCTTATGTGTTCAACTGTTTTATGAGCTACAGTATGAGTGGAGACCAGATGCTTGTACCCCCCCCCCCCACACACACAGTGTTCAGTCCCCCGTGTTGGGCCCCCAGGGGCCCTAAATCCCCGTCGCTCTTCCCTGCTGCCCCCCACCCCCCACCCTCCCTGACGCGCAGCGTGCGAGGCGAACAGCGCTTTGCCTATGCATTAGCCATCCATTTCCCCCGGCTGACACCTCTCCAACATAAAACCGTAAGGCAGAGGTAAAATATCTCTCTCCTGGCGAAAATAAAGCTTTGTCTGTCTGCTGATCTATTGGATATAAAAATAAAGCCGCGGCTTTGATGCAGGCTTTACCTTTGCGCGCCTTTGCTTTTTGCGCACACAAAAGCTCCAATGAAGATGGATAGTTCGGGATTTGGCCGCGGCGCGTCCAGCACAGCAGCATCACTCACTCCACTTCCTTCTCCTCCTCCTCCTCCTCTTCTTCCCCCTCAGTGTTTTTACACTCATTTTGTTGAGGACTGCGGTGTGCGTTATTGATCAGTGAATGTCGATAATTATCCAGCCTAATCGGCTTTGGAAAAGTTGCGTTCATATTAAAGAATAATCAGTCTCTTCTTGTTTGATTTCAATGGCTTTCTTTTCTTTTCCGTGGAGCGTGAGAATATTTCCAGGTACATGTGGACATCTGTGATTCCGCAATACATACTGTCTGTTTGCAGATTTCAGTACAGGACAGGCATTTGAAAGAAGACATTTAATACTAATGATAGCCTATCTGGAGACTATAAAATAAAGTAAAGCTAAAACTACATTTAAAATAAGCTACATTTTAACTTCAATTCTTAGATTTTCTTTCAAACACCATAACACGGTGTTTCTAATTTGAATATAAGCATCCAGCGAAATTAATAAATCATGTCAGTCCTGCAGCACTTCATGAAAAGGGGCTGGTCTTGAGGAAATGCTTCATGAAAAAGCAGAATTTCGAAATTGTGCAGCATTAAGTCACATTTTGTTGTAATTTCGGATTTTGATTCCTCTTATTTTATTTTACAATTCAAGTGTTTTCATTATAATTTAGGTTTTATGTACACCCATTACTCTACTAAATAAACTAAATGAATCACATTTAAGACCATTTTGTGCTGGGGGTCAAATAATCACTCAATAAGGTTTTCCACAGGGCCTCTTTGGCGCTGTAAAAAGACGTTTAAGTAAGCACTAAATGTTCCAGGTAGTAGTAATTGAATCACTTAAAATGGCTGCTATTAAAAACAACGAGCATATTTTTTGTCGGATTTATTTACCACGGTGAGGTGAAAATAAGAGGTAGGACGTTGCTGACTTTAAACATGCGCTGATATTTTCACCATCTCATTGTTAATGAAAGAATCCCAAGCAGCAGATGGGCGGTGAAGCAGCCTTCACGGGCCGCTCTGCTCTGCTCTGCTGTACATTTTAATGCAGGTATCAGCAGCGGCCAGCTCTCCCTCTCTCCATCCTTGCGGGCTTTTTTCTTTCAGATCCGCTGCGGTGGCTGCAGCAGCAGCAGCAGCTATCTGCCGCTCGGCAGCCGTGCAGCCCGTCCCCAGAGCATTGGCCACCGGGCGATAATATCTCAAAGGGAGTGGTTATCGCCACACATTATATTATAATCATTAGTGATCCTAGCCCTTTCACCCTGACTGCAGAATAAACGCGGAGTACCATTAATCTGAACTAGGGGAACTGCTTTGGAGGCTGCTTCCCAGCGCCTTTATAATATATGTTCATTTCTCCGGGAGAAAAAGGCCGGGCTTTTTCGTTTTCATTCACACTGAAGGTGGAGGTCTTTGTTGAGGAAACCCCACCTGGCTCAGTCGGTCAGTGTTTTTACATGATAGAAATATGATGCCGTATTTTTGGGTGATTTGTTGTATTGATCTAGCAGGCTGTCTATGGAAACATACATATGTATTTGTATGAATATTATTTGAATGGCTTTCAGCGGGGAACCCTGGTGTCCCGTCATGGTGTAAAAGGCTCATAGAAACAACACAGTTTGGGAGAACACACGGAACACGTTATACCATATATGCATTTATCTTTTCCCTTTCTCACTTACTTGCTTGAGGGTTTATTCGTTTATATATATAGACATTTTTAAAAACTGCTGATATTTAAAGATATGTCAAATTCACCATAGGCTTCATCCATTTAGGAGCATTGCCTGTCAAACCTAATTTGAAAAAAACAAAAGCAAAAAAAAGACTATAAATATACAATGTATCAATAATTCTGCCTTTATCCAATTTTAGCTTTATTATGGTATAACTGGAATAAAGCGTGTCGCACTCCAAAGCTTTATTCTGACATAACGCCAGCAATAAATTGGAATTAGGGACATAATAATATAATAGTAATAATAATAGTATCTTAGCCTAAGCCCTCTTTGCCCGGACTGAACTCGCCCCCTAGAGGAGTGAGCGGGACTGTGGTGCTGGCAGTGGTGGTGGCCTTGTGTCCGGATGACCTCGGAGTCTCATGCAGGGTTACTGTTCTGGGCCCCAAAGCCCCCAAATTCACTCAATCATACGAACACACTATAGTGGAGACAGTGGTGGTGCTGCACAGCTCGCGACAGTGTGTGTGTGTGGGTGGGTGGGTGGGTGGA
>JAVQJL010035631.1:0-24253 GCA_036024295.1 Nannoperca obscura
GCAAATAAATGATGATTCAACCAGTCGTTATCTTTTGATCATTTTAATAAAGCAAAAAAATAATAAAAAAGAAAGAAAGAGAAAAGGAAAGTGAAGTGAAAACACTAAGTGGAGGTCCACGAATAGTTTTCACTAAGCAGGCCTAATTCACTGAAAGGAATGCACAGAGTCCAACTCTATATTTCAGCTGAAAGGACAGAGATCATACACCATGAACATATGAAGCACCTGACCCCGAAGAGCAGATGTAGTCACATACTTATAACTTCATAAACACGTAGCAGCATAAGAAGATATCAAGTCAACTCTATCCCACTTCCGTCCATCTGTCTCAGTGTTCTCACCCTGGGATAAGAACACAGGTCAGACTGTTCTTAGTTTCCAAAACAAGTTGTCTTCAGTTTTCTAATCAACCTGAGGCTGTCTGCTACGACAGAGATGACACTGACAGAAATTATCTAAGTGCAGAGAGAACACGTTATCAGACATGTACGTAGTTATTAAAGCAAAGCATATTAAATCATAAGAAATAGAGAGACATTTTGCCACCACAACAATAACTTATTGATAAATCAAATGATTGTCGTTTTAAGGCCATTTATGATTGCAACACAAGAGCTGTTGAATGCGGCTCTGTCCATTTGGGGTTATTCTTCCAAACTCTCTGGTTAGATTTATGTAGTCGTCTGTAAAAAACAATAAACAAATACCTAGATTCCAGTAGCCTAACACCTTATCTTCATCTTCATCTGTGTGTGGGCAGGAGCTGCCTGAGCCTCGCCTACACAGCGAGCAGACGAGAGGACAGGATCGGCAGCGCGAGTGCCCGGCTGTCTAAAACGTTGGTGACATTCATTCCTAGGTAAACACGACGAGCCACATAGAGATCCCCCGTGGCTGTGGAGTGCGGCTTTGAATCTCCCAGATGAAGAAACTGTTGCTGAGGAGCTCGAGCGGCTGCGGAGCATCCTGTCCGAACAGCCCAACTGGTGAACATGGGCGGCGAAAGGAAGCGGGCCCGTCGAACCCTTTATCACTTCCCTCGGTTCACTGTTGCTTTGTGTGTGTGTGTGTGTGTGTGTGTGTGTGTGTGTAGGAGCTGCTGGACCCCGCCCACAGTGAAACTGACAGAGAGCAGACGAGAGGCCAGAAGCCCCATAGCCAGAAATTACAACAAAACGTGTTTCAGCAGATTTTGTTTCTGTTCCTCTGAGGTGTTATGAAGAAACGCTCTGGCTCTGTGTCCAATAACGGAGGGAAACCCTGCTGTTTATTCTGGCATCATGTTGGCGACATTCTTATGTAAACAAAACATGCATGTAAACACAACAGGCAGTATTGCGGCCAGCCCAAATGATCGAGGGCATGTCCATATATCGCACGACACGTCGGTAACGTAATTATCTCGACGGGCCTGTGCTCGACGAACACATACCTGTTGGCTCTGCGCGAGGTGTAGCGCCCCCAGCTAGCACCAGATGGATACTCCAGGATCAGATGAATGTCTGGCTCTTCTACTATGTTACCCGCCACTGGAAAGAGGGGTGAGAAAATAAAAAGAAGAAAAAGGGCAGAGGATGTGGAAAAGATAATAAAAACAAAGTTATTGTGTGAAGTAAAACTGACAAGATGAATAGATCCTGCAAGGTAATATGTGTGAACAAGTGCGTGCATGTGTGTGTGTATGTGTGTGTGTACCTGTTATGTGCTGAGACAAGACATCTGTAAAATCGGGGCTGAAACTTCCTCCTAGCAACACATCACATCCCTCGGTTGCCATGCGACCGGCCATTACCGGGGCATTACCGCCAACTGCCCATCTGTTTCCATGTAAGTCACGGGACGCTTCGACCAGCTCGCTGAACAGGGTATCATTTAGCATAAAACGCCTGCAAGACAAAGAAAAGCAAATTTTTTTAAAATAAATTCCAAAAAATGTTTAAACTGAACACCTTGGAAGTATCAACGTCACCTCTTCTTTTTTTGTCTTATGTTGTCGTTCTTTCATGCAGTCTGCAAAGCTTCTTGAATCGCCTCAGTGTATGAAATGCGCAGAGACTTGTTAAACTGGCCTGTTCACTGATGTTAGCGTGGATAAGTGAAATACTGGGAAACAGTGCGCTCAAAATACATTTTCAACTTATTTTCATCTAGTGTGCTTCTGTGTATATGTAAATACTGCTGACTACTATAGTGTGTTATAGTAAACAAGATAGACATGAAGCTTCATGGAAAACTACCAACATGTCAGAGCTTGTTGGAGCACGATTGTTTTAGGGAAAAGATAGAACAAAAAAGAAAAAGTGAGCGAAAAAAAGAAATGTACATAAGTAGAGGTGCTAGGAAAATAAAAAACCTTGGTCAAGACCACCATTGTTATTATGAGACAACTGAAAAACCATTTAAAAACAATGGCAGATGATAAAAGCTGAAATGTTTGTGATTTCACAGGTGTCTGTCGATCTGAGTGCAGCCATCAGACAGAGAATAAAAGTAAAGAAGTCAGTGTTGTGTGCATGAAGGCTCCCAGTAAACATGTGACCTTCAACAGACTAAATGCACCAGGATATTCCAGAAACAGCACGTATTGCTGTTTAATAAGATTAGCCTGGTTGTGGTGCATCCTGTAGATTAAGGTTATTTCTAGCTCATCTCTTCACACTCATCTGTATCTCACAGTTTCTCAGGCAAACCTAATGTCTCCTGTTCTATGCGCGTATCATTTAGCCGTTAAGTTCTCTTAAATGCTTCAGAATTACGGTCTCAGACTTCGCCTACACAGGTTTGGTCATCGTCTGGTGGACGTCAAGTATTTGCATTCCCAAATTCCACAAGAAACCAGGTAAAATGACTCTAAATGGTGAGCTGAAGAAGACCGGGGTTCTGTGAGACTCAAACTAAATTCGTCATTCCTCTATCTCACACTCATCCTTAATGTCCATGAAGGCCTGTTGCCTTTAGCTGGTATTTCCAGACAATGAACAAAAAGGCTCACAGGCGCGGCAGCCAGCAAAGGAGCCGTCACCAATGAATGAGAAGAAGGCAGACGAGTTCAACAGCATAAATATTTTAGGATGGCTGTGAGGCAGAATCAACTGCAGCGAAGACAACGACACAGACAAGCACTGACCAAAACTCATAGCTTCAACCTGGTCAGTCCATTTTGTGTGAAGCGTAGATGGCCAGAAGGAAAGAAGAGAGCGTGTGGTTGTATTTATTTGAATGCATCTAAGTATGTTACAAACCCCTACACGTTTATCCGTTTGTGAAAGACCATGTGAGGTAGAGAGAGTGAGTCAGGGGCCTGAGGGGTGCAACAAAGAAATGGTTTGAAATTAGCTCTCGACTAACTCGTCTCAAGCCACGCAAACTGCCCAAGCCACACACACACACACACAATTAGACACACCTTGAAAATAAACAGGAAAGTCCAGCTAACCAGTCCCAAAAAGGATAAAAGTATTCAAATATTTGAAGAGCACTTGCTTAACGTATGTATATTACCACGTGAAGAATTTAAGATTACCTCCCTGACCACAACTATTTCATTGCCAGCTATTATTTACACATACACTTATAACACTCACTCTGCAGCAGCTCCCGGTGCGAAGAAGTAGGCAAAGCTCTCAGCCAGCTGCGCTTCATTTTCTATGTAGTTGTGATGTAGGGGCTGGTCCGTGGGAGGGAGGCCAATCTTATTAAGCAACGATACCCCATCGACTATCAGGTCAACACAACCTCCAAAACCTGTGGATGGGGGAGAGGGTTAGAGAAAGACAGACAAAGGGAAACAAATACATGATAAAAACGATGCACAAAAGCAGGTATGTGATTTTAAATCTGGGGCCAAGGAGAAGATAAGATTGACATTGTGTCAAAAACATTTTCTTTTTGACGTTACAGTCAAACTGAACAGTACATACAGAGCAAAGAGAAAGGTAATGCCAGCGTGCAGCTTCAGTAAACTGAGCAGCTGCTGTGACATTTGTCTGCCACCGTGGCAGGTCAAATGATCCGACACGTGAATACAGGTGCAGCTGCTGGATCAAACATCAACGCGTGGTTTTCATCTAACTTCATCTATTTTCTGCCGAGTCTGATCACAAGCCAAGACGCTGAGCAACAGCCTCAAATAAGCCCACCTGTGTAGACAACCTGGGAGGCCAAAAGGCAAAATGTTTGTTGTAGATCTCACATTTGAATTTGTTATGAATAATTAACTTTGTATGACAGCCTTAGTCTTGAAGTCAAGCTGATTTGTTTGCAATTGCTTTTCACTTCTCTTCGCATGTCTATGATTTTTTTTCTGAAAATTTACAGTAGGTAAAAGAAAAAAAAATACTTAGATACTTTTGGTTGAAAGTCAACAGGCTGACATTTGCCACTGTGTTAAAGTATATTTAACTCAAATTCCCATCTGAAGCACCCAATAGCAGTCCATGAGGATCAGATGAAACCCTCTGTGATATTGTGTGACTAGGTTCACATGTTTAATCTTAAATTACAAGTAACAGGTCTGACTGCGTGGCTGGGTCTCTTGTTGGACTGGTTAAAGGTTGGATAGATACGGTGATCACTTCTGTTGACAGATATTAGGATTAAATCATGATCATGATTAGATCAAGACTCAATGAGACCATGGAGCTGCCAACCCGCTGACACTGTGGGAATACCACAACCAGGTCCTGAAACCAACATGTTTATTGTTTTTAACTACAGCACTGGTGGTCAGTGAATCGCTCAATTTACCATCTGCTAATATTTAACTTGTGTACCCGTTTATAATAGACATGTAATACTTGCTGGTCAGACAAAATGTTGATGTGGACTGAGATCTTGTTCCTGTGAAATCAACTTATTTTCTGTTTAGTTAGCAATTAATTTAACGTTAATTCATCTGCAGCAGCTATTATAGGTGTCATTAATGATATCGGATCTATGTAATTATTAACCCGGAAAGCCCTAAAATGAGGCTATGTAACGTTAGCTAGCTCACAACACTTGAACTTACCAACTGCCACTCTCGGTCTGGCGACGTTATTCATCCCGACTTTGCGTTCAGCCCGGAGCAGAGAGGACAGGACGGTGTCCAGCCGGTCGTCCAGTTCTGCATTCTGGGGTGAGCGGAACCACAGGGCCAAAAGAACAACCAACAGGGACAAAACAGGCCCATATTTCATCCACGAAACCCTGCCACCTCCCTCCATTGTTGGCTGCTAAGCTAGCTACGCTGGTTCACACTGTCGGTGATGAACAAGCACTTTCTGCCACTTCGACCAGTAACGAGCCGGGGGTAGGACTGTCTGTTTGTTTTGTAAGCCGGAGTATGCCGGATGTGCCTTGACTCAGTAAATATTGACCAGAATCCAGGAGTTTAGCTGTTGATTCAAAATCCCACTGTTCAGCTGTGTTTCAACCTCCATTTACAGCTACTTTGTATATCTTTTTGTAAAGGAGGCTTGTTCTGCGTGTTTTGTTTTTTAGAAACACCGCTCTCCAGGTTTAATAATGGGCGGACGCCGGTGTACATAACGAACAGCTTTTATTCTACCACGAAGGGGGTGTGGGTTTTTTTGCTGACAAGGCGGACGTGGCAAAGTTTAAAGCACCTTTTCTAAACTTTTGAGTGTTTTTGCATCTTAGCTTTATTTTCCATTATCAGTACGGTTTGTCCAGATCGTAGAAGCAATGTATGTTTCTAGCTCGTCTTTCTCACATTATATACTCAAAAATACTACCCATTTACTGTCTGTCTTAGATTTATATATGGATTAAAATGACAGATACAACAGAAAGATACCACAATGTTTATCAGCTACCATCAGAATAGTTTTGATTTACATTACTTTTATATACTTCTCACAGCTTGATATATTTTATCAGTCAATCCCACCAGGCTGTAAGTCTTAAAATCAGTCAGATAAAATGTTGCAAATCGATTTAAAATGCCAGCATGTATATTCATGAGAAACAACGCTATATCGGGAACCAAATATTGTTTTATTTAATTCAGAACCTAACAATTATGTGACAATATTTTGAAAAAATGCAGAGACAATAAAAAAAACATTCAATTTCTGACCATATTAAAACCAAACATCTTCCTCGTGATACTTTAAAAGTTTAAAAACACAAACAGGCACCAATTACAATGAGTACATCATAACATTATGAAGGGGCATTTGTGGCACTGAGAAATAATGTTGGATTAAAATGTCAATATGAAAGCTGATCACTAAAAAAAAAATTAAGACACATTCTAACTAATTAGACACAAACAAACTGACCTCCTCTGCTGCATTGGGCAGAGTCTTGAATTTTCTTTCATTCACAGGTTGTATTGTGCCCTAAAATGGTGCACGTTTTCCCACCAGTGCAGAAAAAGAAATGTTTTCCTCCTGTGCAACATTTTGATTGACTTTGCTTTAAGAGGTGAAGGAACAAAACGTAACAGCAGCTCATTCACACACAAAAAAAACCCAAACACATAAAGAGCTCAGGCACATAGTTGTTGCCATACTCTATCTGCTGATCCACCTAATGAATGTAGTTCCCCCCCCCCCTGTCTGCTGACAAAAGAAAACCACATTTCCAATGTGATCAGTGGGCTTGAACTATAAAAAGCAGTTGAACGTGGTCAGAGTTCCAGATCAGACAAGCGGAGTGTGTCGTCCTCTAGTGGTTATGTAATGGCAGCTCAAAACCTGCAGGAAAAAAACAAAACAACAACAGTCAGTGAGGCACAGACTTCAAGCCCCTGCAGCAAAACTCTTCAAAAGGTTCATTAAGGATTTCACAAAGACTTGAAACGGGAGTTATTGGGGTGGTTCAGGGTCATTTACATGTTTTGTCTTACCTTAGATTTTATTTGGGAATCCCAGCCACAACCTCAGACTCGATACCGCAGTGATTTGATCCACGCAGGAATTTAAAGAATCCTGAAGACCAGAGGACAGTTTACACAAAGATTAATTTTTAACAAATTGCATTTTTCGAAGTATAAATGATCTTTGTCTTAAATGAAAGAACATATGCGCATTTGTGTCTCATTCAGAAAGGCTGCTAGGTACATACAGTTCAAGGAGCAATTTATGATGGTATTGTTGATTTACTGGTATTTAAGCTGCTGCAGAAAAGTCATTTAATTAAAATGTAGCAAAACCACAATGTGAAAGTTTTTTTTGCTTAAAATGTTCTTGGTTATCAAAAGTAAGTAATTCGCATTGAAACATATTTCCATTGAGATCATTCATTTATCATTTAAACACTAGGTAGTTTGAACAGTTTATTAGGTACACACGTACTATGTAATGGAGTCTAATACAACATCCCTGCAAAAAAATGTCTTTATAGAGGTTTAATGTTTGTGACACCGTCAGAGAAACGCTGATTCAACAAGGTGGTTATCTGAAGCTGCACATGGTGCATCAGACTACATTATGCTTATGTGTTTCTAATATTCCATTTCCTGCATCTATGCAAATAGGAGGGCTACTGTTGTTTAACACTCACCATTATCACCCCAGTCAGTGTTCCAGGAGTTGGCACAGAGCCAGTAGGGAACACCATTCTCCTCCCCCCAGCCCAGGATCTTGATGGCGTGGCCGCCCACAGCAGACCCAGACACATGCTGATACACTCCTGAGATGAGAAAAAATAAATAAATAAAACAAGGCAAGGAACACCAGAGAAGGAAGGGTCAGCAAGACTGTGATTTTAAGTGGGCGGGAGAACGTCAGAAACAACCTTTTACAGAATCATTGGGCAACATCTGCAACGAGTGTTTACCCCGTGCTCAACGGGTTGCGAGTGATCAGGTATTCGGTCTTGCGTGCGTTTCTACAACATGTGTCTGTTAATGGTGCACGTGTTCTTACCGGACTTGTACAGCACAAAGTCTTCATAGACGGTAAAGGCTCCCTCTACTGGGCCGTTCTTGTATATCTCAGACTGAATCTGCTGCTCATCTGACTGCACGGTGTAAGACGTTTGACCTGCAACACACTTCCAGTTAGGAGTGACTCTGCATGTACGCATGAAGAGAGACACGCACACACACACACACACTCATTTCTTCTATATAGTAAATTATGTTCAGTATGCAAACACAGCAAATTGTTAGCATTCTTAACCCTAATCCCTCCATTATTTACTGGAAACCAAACCTTTTGCCTTTCTTACCAAAGTGCTTGTCCTCTTTGTAGCTGGGAGTGTATCCAGCTTCACACTTGTTGATGCACTGAGGTGTGTCTCCTCCCTCCCCACTGCAGGAGGGCCTGCTGCCATTCACGTGGTGCTCGCAGGGCTCGATGGTGTAGGGCCGACAGCCTGTAGACACGAAGAGAGTGTCAAGAATGGCGGACGCCACACGTGCAGAGTGCCACCGCATGACTCTGGTTCACAAAACTCACCAACGTGGGAGTTGTAGAGGCCTCCAGAGACCAGCCCCTCTTTGGTCCAGAAGTCCCAAGCGGCTGAAGGGTAGCCACCATTACATCTATAAAAAAAAAAACAACACTGAATATCAAGGAGTCACATATCCAACTTTTTTCTCAGAATACATTGAGAAACAACTGTCTTTCTTGTGGATCAGTGATGTCCTGGCTGATAATCGATCCGCTAAATAAGCTCACTTTTGAAGCACATGCTAATTCTGCGTATTGGATCGATTCCCTATAGTATAGTATAGAGTTCTATCCTCATATCAGATTACTGGTTAACTTGTATTGGGTTAATTCATTGGGTTAACGCCTCATGAAATAAATAATGCAAATGTCAAGCAGTATAGTTTGCTACCGAGCTCTGGATTACTGTTCACATATAGTAGGTCACTGTGATTATCTGTTGAGGACATTTGAACTAGAGCTGCAACGATTACTCGTTCGGAAAAACTTTTTTGATAAATCGATTCATCGTTTATCTCATTTTTCAACCAAAAATGCCAAGCATTTGCTGGTTCCAGCTTCATAAATGAGAAGATTTGCTGCTTTTTTGTGGTAATTTAGGACAGTAAATTAAGAGTCTTTGGGTTTTGGACCGTTGGATAAAAGAAGCTATCTGAAGACGTCACTTTGGGCCCTTGGAAATTGTGATGAACAATTGGCAGATTGATCGATAATGAAAAGCAATCGTTAGTTGCAGCCCTAATTATGAACACAACAATAGTAGTGAACGGTTTCACACATCGCTGCCTCTCACCCCATGCCGCAGCTGTCGCAGCAGGTCAACAGATCCTCGGAGGAGATCTCCACGCTGACCTTGGCATTGCTGTGGATACACACACGGTCGGAGATGGCCTCTGCAGCGCCAAACGCCTGCAGGCGGGAGAACCAAGACGTGTCACATACACACATACACTTTGGGGGGGGTCCAAGGATAGAGTGTGTGGTTCGATGTATACTACAAATGATTCGACTATCAGCTGTAAAAAAGGTTTTCATCTCACCCAGCAGGATCCACAGGAGCCCTGGTCTCTGATCTCCTTCAGAGTTGGACAGTTGGGCCAGTTTTCTCTGGAGTCAAAGTTTTTCGGCAGCTTCAGGTCTCCAGTGTACTGAACCCTGCAGAGGTAAACAGTGTATACGTGGCTAATTAGGGGACGTACAACACAGTAAATAACCACTCTCACTGACATGCGAGTATACAGAAATACTAATCTGAAGTGGATCTCACGCGATTCACGTCCACCAACACACAAAGTATGAGTGAGACTCACATGACTGGCAGTTTAGGCCCCTTCAGCATCGTACCGCAGAGTCTCTGGATATAACTGTAGTCGACGTTATGGAAGTTGTGACCAGCCTGCAGGAGAGGAGGGAGGTTTAGTCGAACAGAACTGCTCACACACGCTGACACAAACGTCCAAAACGGAAGAAAAAGGTCAAACTCACCTTCCAGGTAGTGTTGACCTTGTTGATGTAGTTGACCATTTCACTGGACAGTGGCTTGAGATGGGGCCTGGCCCGACTCACCGACAAGCTGGCCGCCAACAACAGGAAGGCTGCATGCCACATGTTGCCTGAAAAATACAAAAAGGAAGAAGGAATGAAGTTTGTTATTCACTTTACAAATTACACTTGATCTATGGTAATTTCCTTGCATAAATTCTCCCAAACCCCCCCCCCCCGATTTGATTTTCCTCAACTTTCAGTAGGATGTGGAGCAGTTCATAAAAATAAAAATAAACTTTATAGTGAAGAAAGAGTTCCACATTTGTAAATCAATACTAGCTTGAGACAATGCAAAGACAACTTATTCCCCATTTATATATGGTGTACTTTAGAAAAACAAACAAAAGAATGTTCACAGCGTATTCAACGTCACTGTGGTTGCATCTACAAGTGGAACACGCGCACGGTGTACGCAGAGCAGAGAAAACCTCCTGTCCTCAGTCATGCTTGTCAGAGAGCTTTCCAGTGGTTAAACACACTGCATCAGCAGGCACACATGTACAATCAACACTCCAGTGATTTCAACCCATTCCTTAGATTAAAATCTAGACCACGCAAGAAAAAGGACTTTAGACTTTCAATACACAGTGCATTTGATTTTGTAGAGGACTCAGCATTGTTCACTCAACTGTAATAAGACTGGGTTTTAGTTCCTACTTAAAAAGCACAAAGATGAATAAGTCCTCATAGTGCTGCAGAACAATCCACCCACAGTGCAAATGTATGCACACTTAGTTTTTACATTAAAAAAAAGTTCCCTCTCAAACATGAGACCACATTATCAGAAGTGAAATGCACCGGTGAGAGTTGATATCCGCTCCAGTCAAGGATCCATTAAAGATCATTATGTAGCCTATTAAATAGGAGGCATGGAATGTGCTCAGGATACGCAGGATGCTCCAAGTCAGGCAAAATCAATACCAGTGCAGACACTCTGCTCCTTTATAAACCAGATGGGATGAACTAACATGAAAGTAGCTTCAAACCCTGATAAGAAAAATTAAATTCTGTTTTTAAAATGTACTGAACTGTGTTCCAAGCAAGGTTTAACTCTGAATCGGCCCGTTGCCAAGAATAATCTTACATGGACTTAGCAACCTAATAGACTTATGCTCACGTTGGCACAATGCCACACAGATTTAGGAAAAAGAGCCGGTCTTCTTGTTAGGCACCTGGAACACCTGTTCAGGCATGTCCCGTTTCTTTTACGGAAAAAGCAGAAGAGAATCCAAGAACCAAGTCTGTCAGAGAGAAAATATGTGAAACTGGTTTGATATCACATGACTGAGGCTAATGAATCATAAGGGGGAAAGTACACGGGAGGGAAGTAACAATACCGAAGTACATTTCGGACATCTGTTCCCTGAACCACCACCACTTTTTTTTTCTTCTTTTTTTTTAAACTGAGGTCAAACTCAGACACATTCACATTCACAAGACTAATTCAAATGAAAAGACATTTTTTTGTTCTTTTTTTTTTTTTAGAGAAGTGGTTTCACCACACACACACACACACACACACACACACACACACACACACACACACACACAAAAGAAAACAAACCAAAACCAGCTGAAGCAATGATTTGAATGTGATTTGGAGAAGTGAAGCCATCAGTCGCATGTCATCGCAGTCAAAGCAAAAACTCGACAAGGAAACATTGACTTGCTGAGTCACAGCGGAGGCCGTGAGGCCTGTCTTTAAACCATGGCGTCTCCGAAAGGTCAAATGTTTTGAAATAAAACCGTTTCTCTCTGACGAGTTTTAAAGAGCATCTAAAGGGGTTATTACATTTCCCCTGTGTGGGAGGTTTGCGATCAAGACGGACACGGATGAGTCAGCAATAAAGCCGCAGGGGAAAGGCATTGAAGTTTCTAACAGACTCTTGTTAGAAGTAAAACCAAAGGCCTTCACATGATAACTCCTGCAACGCTGGTTTAAACTGGAGGAGACCTTTGTTGTGTTCAGCTACTTTGTCTTCTCTCTATATTCTCTCTCTCTCACACACCCACACGCGCGCGTTTCTCGTTTCCTTGTCACAATGCAGAGTGCGTGCAGACAGGAAGCGGTCTGATTTACTTGACAGTTAAAGACGGTCTTGTTCAGTTTTGCTTATGATTACAAACTTTTTCATGTTTTCTTTTCTGATTTTCTTTGTCTAGTTGAGAGAACGGAATGGCTGCCTCACGGAAACAGTTTCACTTTCCATTTCCCTGCTGTTCACGATCGTGTTTCACATACATTTTAACTTCAGGTTTTAAGTTCTGTCCTTCCTTTAATCGAGATGCTGCCCACACCAGATATCACAGATCATTTTGAGGTGTCTTAATAGTTAATAAATGAGATGCATCTGCTTTTTAACGTTTATCTTATCAGCTCTGACTCATGAAGCTTAAAACGTCAGTCCAAAATATGAATTATATTAATAATATTTCCTATTTGCTAGTTTATGTAGTGTGACAGCTAGCTTATCTGCTAACACCCGTGTAAACAACCTGTAACTAACGTCAAATAACGTTGACGTTGAAGACAAACCGACAAAGATAAACCACTTACCTGTAGCTCGTGTGTCCGCTGTTGGTGTGAACTTGACTAAATCTTCAGCTCCAGGGCTTACCCTCTCTCTCAGTCCCTCACTGGTCAATAAAGTCTGAGATTGTGAAACGGTCCTCTTCTGTTATTTATTCCTGGGAACCACGTGAATCGGTCACATGAATGCGGCTCACGTGATTTCGGCAGCGTCACCAGAAAGTTGCCACCACGCGGCCTTTTTTTTTGGTTTCGTGGTTTCCGTGGGCGCCTTGGTTTGTAAAATCATACAAAATATAACCTGAATCTGGAGCTAACCGGCAAAAACACACTTAACGAGTTTGGTGCAACGGTGCCACAATAATAATATGTACTTGAGTCTGACCGCTGGGTGGTGCTGAAACTCACTTTACCCCCAAAGCCTAAACACAATCCATGAAATCAATTGAAAAGCTATTCTTTTTTACTCTTTCTTTTTGCTATTATCATTTTGACCTATATATTTATTTAAATAATTTAAGCGGACCATTTACATAATGGTGTATTCAATTTATATAATAGTCAGTTGTTGCTGTTTAGTCCTTGCCTGCATTGGAAATCACCCTCACTCTCATCATGTTCAGGAAAGGTAGCGCAGTCATTGTGCCACAACAATAATTCGCAAGTAACAGTGCTGCAATCAAAAGTGTAAAATAATGAAATGTAGTTGTAAAAGCAGGGTATCAAAATTTGAGTGCAATTGTCATGGATGGATTATGAGACAAACAAACCCCAGACACAGACGCATAAAAGGCACATCTATCACTCACTGCCATTTTACTAAAGATCACTGATACCTTTAAATTAGCTATTGTCAGTCTAAAGTGATATATGTGGTTCTGTTAAAAGGATGCTGAGGACCGTTTTATAATAATGCATAGCAGCAATGCATGTGTATGGTGATATCTGAAAATTTTTTGTTCAAGTGACTTTTAAATTCTAATTTTATTCTTTTGAGAACTCGTGATTTGTAACTAATGACATATACTGATGAAAAAAGCGTCACGCTGTATCGTGCTGTGGATGACTACAGAGAACATGCTGATCGTCTAGCTGTTTCTCTTCCTTTTATTAGTCTGTCATCTGACTTTCAAAATGATGAGATAGGGAAAAAACTTATTATGTTATGTTATGTTATGCAAACCGAGTTGGCAGGCTGCCTTTGAACTGTGACTACACTCAATCAACGCCTTCATTACAGTATCACGGACACTGTGATTTTCACTGTGATTGTAAATACAATCAATGATGAATACAACACAGCACTCTAAGCTTTGATCATGGTTAATGACTTTATTTTGTCACATCAATAGCACAGTTAAAATGCCACAGTTGCTCTGTGAATCCTTGCAGAGATGAGGTGACGCATGTTGATACATGAAGGGCGTCCGGTGAATAAGTGATGCTGCACTCAATCAGCAAACTACTTCCAGTCTGGCAATGAAAACTACCCTCTTCACGTGTGAAACTTCAGCACAAAACCTCGAAACACTGCATTTCATGACAGTAAATGTGACCAAATATAAAAGAACATTTAAAAAATACAAAAAGAGTCAAATTAGAAGCACAAGCAAAAGTTTTCAGACACATCAGGTACACAAAGCAAAGCATATTGTTCTAATACAAAGCAACACACACACACAAGACAATCGTCGTGGCAGCTGAAGGTGTCTCTACAAGGCAAAGCGCTGGTTCATAATGATCAAGCCAAGGCATTGTCTAAAGCATGTGCGTAAATATTTTTCATCAGTGCTCTAAGATACATTTCATTAGCTTATTGCTGTTGCGTACACATACAACCTAGCATGTGTGTTAACTACTGTCATGTGTGTATGTAGTAACAGTAAGGGCTTCTTTCTCTAAATGAATAGATACAATTCTCTGGATGCCTGAATGAATAACATGCAGCGACGTCTTTATCTATCAGCAGGCCGCGGTACATGGATAACAGTTTGACACAGTCTGATAAAAAGCATGTTGTTCCAATTAACCCCAATTTATAATCTCAAAGTGCTGCTATGTTCAAACATGAGAAGCACAACCATTTAGCTATGTTATTACCATTTAGTTCATTACAGATATAGACCTTACTTTATAGTTATTCTAATTGTTTAGAAAGAAAGAAAGTCAAATAATAAAGCATTGTTGAATAAATAATTGTGTGTGTTTTCAGTCATACAGTAAGCTATTATATTTTCTCACTGTGATAATAAGATCATAAAATCAGAAGGAAATTCAGTTTCACTGAGGCAGGAGGGTCCACTAATGGACCGGCTAAAGGACGACACATATTTGTGAGAAGTGGGCTTTACAGAAGAATACTGAAGTCATTCAGAGATATAGATGTTAATTTAAGACAAAGTCATGATTAGATTAGATGACATTGTTGAAAAAAAAATGCAGTCATTAGCTTGCAAAACAGTTTTAGTTCTGTACTGTATGTAAACTCTAAACTAAGTGGTGTCCCAGCTTACAAGGTTTGTGAAGCATTATTCTCTACTGGACGTGGCCATTTCTTTTAAGTAGGGCTTAGTGTCTGCATCTAAGGAACTTATTTAACACAATACTGCATGGCCACATTCTCTTTTACAGGAAGGAAAGGAAAGGCCTTGATATTTCCAATTTTTTAAAAAGCAGCTGGTTCCAGGCATAACTTTTGCATAAGTACGTTTAACTTTCTTCACGAGCCAGGTACATAGTTTCTACATATGCCTTTAAGCTTCATCGACAACAGCTCGCTCGCTGTGTGCTCCTCAACAAAACCTACGTGAGTAAGTGGATGGCAACAATCCAAAACAATGCTAAAAATTAGGGTAGCAGTGACGGAAAAACACCACAGTAGTGAGCTAGCTTAACTTTCATCCAAGAATGAACAGGTGTGTTGTCATAGTAACTCACATTAGCGGTCCACCGAACTGCTGCTACAGCAGATCATTATCGTGCATCAAACATTATATCTCATCATCATACATACACTTCCCTTCTTTCATTAATTAAAAAAAAGAAACAAAATGATTGTCAGAGGAGTTCATAAAAGTGACCTCCTCTTTTCTCTTTGTTAGAAACAAGAACATTCACACATATTATGTCCTGCAGAAAGAAAGAAAGCCTGTTTTGTCCTTTGTAATTGCCAAACCTTGAAAATAAAAATCAATAAAAATGTCATACTGTGGGAAAACATTTTGTTTAGTTTTGCATTAATACAGTCATGTAAAGCATTTCTGCAGGTCATAAACAAAGTCATAACAAACATAAATTACATGTTTTGATATCACATATCTGATCACTAAAATAGACACACATCAACAAATTAAAAAGATATTAGACAAATAAAATGAAATAACAGTAATAATAGAAACATCAGCTGATACTGCTTTATTTATTATGTATTGCTTCATTTCCCTCTGATAAATTCACGTTATAATCATAGTGTAGTCAGAGTATTATGCTACAGCCTTTCTGGTGGTTAACAATGAACTTTAGCTGTACCTTTTCTGCGGTAAAGTGACTGATATATGGCAAAGGAAAGCATAGCATTTCATTTATAAAATATGTTTCCCTCCAACCTTTGCTTTTTGTCATTTGCTTATCTGATAGTTTCATGAAAGTAAAGACATCAATGAACAGATTTGACTATTTTACAGATAAATGGACATTCTGTTTTATTTGATTATGTCAGTAATGTGTGTAAACATGAACCACGAACTCAGCTGTACACACAGTGAGAAACTGACTGACCGGATGAATGAGAGGCCTCCTGAAAACTGGACAGGATGTTCGACATCAGCTAAAGGTTTTGTAAAAAATAATTATAGAATTTGCATGAATGATAACACCAATGACGTTGAAGGTATGCAGGGATCTGCATTAAGTACGCATTATTTATATATTTCCTCAAAATTGCATCAGACTAATCTCACCAATTAAAATTTAAAAATAAAAAGACTGGCGTTGGGGAATGACGTTACAGGAGTTCTGCTCAGCAGCAGGACAGACAGCATGTTTGGTTATTGTAAACTACTTTAGTTACCTGGTTCATTCAGGTAACTCCTAAATTTCACCAAATTTCACCTCAGCTGACTGCATTAGGTTTTCTAATCTAATGATTAAGTGTAAGGGTTTATCCAAAGTGAATGAAAGTGATGCCACATTCATAATTTTCAATCAATTCAATAATTTTCTGTGTTTTCTTTTGATGAGTAACCCGGATCTAATCTGCTGTAAATACAGATCTGTAGTGTATAGTGAATTCCTGACATGAAATGGTTTACACACAAAAAAAACAAAAACACAATCCCACCCCCATATTTGGAATGGCAGATTCCCTTGTACAGCTGTGTTGGTCACTGTTAACTCCTCTGGTGGCCTCGGTAGGAAGCAGACAGCCACACGCTTCACCTGATACACATGAATTTGCCAGATGTTTCCCCTTTCACCTGCCAACAGGAGCTTCACAGTAGCATGCGAGGAGGTACATTCAGCCGTACCCTCCTCCCTGCAGGCGCTCCAACCAACCAGGAGTTGCTAGTGCAGCAACAAGGACTTGGTCCGTCACTGACTTCCCGCCCACAAACACTGCTACAAGTGTTAGTTGGAACAAACAGCCAGGCCAGAGGTAACACTCTAAAGGATTGCGGTGGTTGGCAAGTGTTTTGCCACTGTGCTACCCATGCATCCCAAGTCTGCTAATGTAACCCTTGTATCTGCATATCAGGGGGAAAATATAAATTATAATTTATACTGTATATTCCTTCACGAATGAACTGAGCTGAAAAGGCCTCGTAACTCCCCACCAAGCCTTCCCCAAGTTAGTTAATGCATGAATTCATGTTTGAACTGAATCCGTGTGATGAACTAAAAAAGACATCATTCCTCACCCAGTTGTTCCCTTCCCCTTTACCCCCATCCTCCTTACACCGCCCTCTCTCTACTGTCCACAAACTGGACCATCGTTTTGCGAGCATGGGAGATGACTGGAGTGAGTGGAACGACTGCAGTACCGGGGGAAGTAGCACCAGGAGTCGAAGCACCAGGAGTTGACGCACCAGGCGTTGAAGCACCAGGCGTTGAAGCAGCGGGTGTTGAAGCAGCAGGGGTCGAAGCACCAGGGGTTCCACCTGGGGTGGTGCCTGGTGTTGTACCAGGGGTGGCAGGGATGACCACAACAGGGGCGAGGCCTGGACTTTCAGCCCCAGCTCGAGGCTCCAGTCGCGGGGTGGATGTGACAAAACGAGCTTCCCTGATCCGGTAGGGACTTCTGTAGGTGGAGATGGGCGACAACTCAGAGCCCCAGCCAAGATAGCTCCCACTGGAGGGAGACTGTGCATCCACACTGAAGTACAGTGTAGTGCTGGAATCGCCAGGAATCGCTGTTTTTTTCTCCGGGGAACCAATCAGGAGAGGGGAACGTCGCTCAGGTGACCAGCCGGGAGTCTTGATGTCCAGAGAACATGGGGAGGATGAAGCTTCGGTCAGGGTCCCAGCGTTGCTGTCAATGTGGCGAAGGCTTCCTGGTGGCCGTGGAGATGAAATAGTTGGCGAGCCGTAAGCAGCACTCTGAAACTCCTCATCACCTTTAAAACCACATTGAAATAAAAGGTAAAATGTTTTTAATACAGTACATATAGTATTACCATACTTTTGTATTATAATATTAAAAATAAAAAGGTCAGGACATACAATTCATTTGTTTGAATGCTTATCACAAGTCTATGCTCTTTTCTTTAACTAAGACTGAATAAATATATGTCAGTCTCAAATATTAATATTTCATAGTTCAGATTAAAAGATTAGTAATAGTAGTAATAGACTAGTAACAATATTTTGAGTGTGTGTACTTAAAAAAACCCTGATTCTGCAAAGAAAGTGTTTACTTGTATATTTGTCGCTTTATCAACAGCAATAACATTTCCACACTTACTTTGCATTTGAATAAATCCCTCAAATTACCAAACTTAAAGCGGCTGGCTATTAACAATATTTTTATATTAACAATGGGTGACGTGACTTGAATTGAAAAGCTCATCATGAACCCAAAGAAAATGAACATGTGACTCTGCAGATCTTGTTTGTTGTTTTTGGACAGGCAGCTGTTTCATTAAAAAAGCTATTTCTTAAAACCCACTGTGCACTCTGTGCACCAAACAGCAGGCTCTTGTTGCTGTTGCTCTGTAACTGCTGGATGTGTAAAACAGGCAACTGTTTGCTAACAACACCGTATCAACTTTAGAAAGAGATGCTATGTCAAAGTTGTGTTTGTGTCTCTGCTGCCCCGAAGTGGCCAAAAACAGAATTTACCTCAGGTTCTGCTGTCTGGGTATTCAAACAAAGCCATGCCAAAGGTGAATGAAGCAGAACACATGGCACCTCATGAAACTGATTGTTAATAGATAAAAGTGGGAGATGTTGGGTGGCTCGTCATAATAAATATATAGTTTCCTGGTCTGCAATACAACAGTCAGCATTTGAGGACACAGAATTTGTCGTATTGACATTGTAACAAACCAGGAGGATCCAGTCATGTCATCATGTGCGCCCAGTGGGATGGATACCTTGAGCAAGATCATTTTCACTATGGTAGGTCAAGAATCATTCAATAATGATTTAAGGAGCCTTGTGTTGGGATTAAAGGTGATCCAGTGCAGTACTAAACAGTATTTGATAGTTCTGTGGTCACTGAGTGTATGTTTTGTGCACTATTATAGTGTTTATCCAACCTTTTTCCTCCGATGGAGGAGCGCTGGACTCGTCTTCTGCGGTCTCCTCAGGAATGACCTCCTGGAACGGGACGATCTCTGGAAACCTTCTAATATCATGGATCGTTGTGGGAGGAGCTTTTCTCACTGGTCTGGCTACGGCACTGGTGGGAGCTGGCTTTGGTGGCTGCACCACCTCTCTCACCTGCGTACAAGAAAGACAGCTGACAGCTGAGCCTCAGACTGCGGACGCAACTGAAAGCATTCTGTACAGATACAGTCTGGTCCCCAAGTATTTGGACAGTGACATCATTTTTGTACACCAAAAATTGCCTCCGTACACCACCACAGTGGATTTGAAATGAAGCAATCAAGATGTGATTGAATTGAAGACTTTCAGCAAACAAACTAAAAATACCACATCAACTGTTTAGGAATTATAGTCCCTCTATTTTCAGAGGCATAAACTTTTTAGTTGCCAACCTGGTGGCTGAACCTATTAACATTTGTTCTCATGACCACGTGGGTTGCATGTCACTACACTCATTTTACACATGAACAAGAAACTTAAAGACACCGTGTGGAATTTTTAAGTGATTATGATAGTAGCTTTATAAAAGTTTCTGTTTGTAGAAAAATGTGCCAAACGCGTTGCTTTCATCTCACTCTTCTTCATTTTCAAATCCAACACATAGTGGCTTTAAGTACTGATTTACTGTATTCTTAGCTGAAATGATCAATTATGTGGGGGCTAAATCTAAACAAAGATCTTGCCTGTGGAGCCTGGGTCACCTGTGCTGGAGCTGGTTCAGGAGCCGATTTGGAGATCTGAGGAACCTGCGACTGAACAGGTGGAATCTGACAAATCACAGCACACATAATCATAAGAAATCCTTTTACGTACTCTTAAAATACATCACACTTATCACACTTAGGCTGCATGCTAGGCACGACAGGTTTAGCAAGCAGACATTCAAACATCTCTACTGAAACTATTAGTAATGAAGTTTTTTTTTTTTTTATTAGATCAAGTTGCAGGAAGTCTTACTACTAAAACCAATGGCTCCTCTAAGCAGGATATTGAACAACAGGAACGCAACAAACCCGAGGGACAAAATGTTCATCAGGGGAATGAACTTCCTCTGACAGACCCATCAGTCCGGCCAGTCCCCCTTCGCCATACATCGACCAGATCTTAGTTACATCCCCCGTCTTCAGGGCCAAGCGAATTAGCAGCCAATGGTGGTGTTTCCAGCCCTCCCATTGAATAGGGAGATCCATGAGGGTCCCCCCTCCTAGAGTAACAACCATAGTCATTAAGATAGATAGATAGATAGATAGATAGATAGATAGATAGATAGATAGATAGATAGATAGATAGATAGATAGATTGAAAGACAGATAGATAGATAGATAAATTGATAGATCTTCAACTGACCAGACAGTGTTGCATGGCGATGGAAAGTGGGTGTGACTTTCTCCTCCAATGAGAGTGTAGATCCACACTCCATGCAGGCTCCACCTATCCCCCTGTGGCGAATACTCTGGAAAATCTCAAAGGACTTCGGGTGGAGGAAACGATAGTACAGCACCAATGCTATCACTCCTGCAGAGAGAGAGTGGGGAGCAGGTAAACAGAAGTTGAGATGAAACACCAGATTATGTTGAATATCAAGCTTTTTTCAAGGAGTATTCGAACTGAAGTATATTCCTAACCTAGAAAACATAACGGTTAAACTTAATTAGTTAATTATTTTCCAAACTTTCAAGACTTGACCCTGTAAGATGTTAGCATTGTCACTGTGAGCATGTTAGCATGCCCACGTTAGCATTTAGCTATTTGCTAAGCTACGTGCAGCCTCACGCAGCCGTTAACATAGCTGTAGACTCAGTCTTGTTATGCTGCGTTGCTGCGTCTCACCAATGAGGAAGCTACAGAACACCGCAGCTGGGATTCCCACAGTATCCCAGGACACCATGCTGAACAACCACGTGGAGGCCAGAAGAAGAAACGCGTTCTCTAAGAACATGGCCTGAAGAAGAACGAACAGAAACGGAAAAAGATGGTTACCCTTTCCCACATTCGAAGTCAATATTTGTCTCACAGTCTAGTTTGTTATTGATCTTACTGTATATCGACTCAACTACTGTCTTAGAGATTACTTTGATTCAATTGTTGCATTATCAGCACCTCAGATATCCAAAGCACATTACAATATCACTGGTGTACATTTTTGTCATGAGGTGAGACCCTCTAAACCTGGAATTATCAATAGACTGTATATCTTTTACCTGTTTTTCTTTTTTGTGTCTCAAATGTTGTGTGCCTGTGTTTATTTTGTTGACATTGGCACTGCCCAAAAAGTCTGGCACACAATTATGAACTGACCACAAACAACACACACATACCAGGTAGAACCCAGCCATGCGGCATCTGGATTGACCGTACTTCACATTGAGGAAAAGGAAGATGTGAATGGCGCCCAGGACAAGGTTAAAGAGTCTCCATCGACTAGTTGAACGTATGATGTCAGTCTGCTGAGATACCATCCAGAAAGTTGCACCGAGCCAGTGCACACCTAACACACACACACACACACACACACACACACACACAACCAATGCATTATTGAACCTTTAATACACACATAAACCTGACAGTAGGGGACAGGGTGTCCTCTCCCAACAACAGTTAAATAAGTTTGGCTGAAAAACCAAATCACATTCAATTCCTAATCCAGCAGAAAATAGAAAATTTTTTGTCAAATTCAACAAATATATAAATAGGTGAAGAATCCAGGCTTACCAATGACGCCCAGGATCCATTGTTTGAAGATACGCATGAAGAGCATGAGAACGGCAAATCGAGATCCCAACATACTGACCTGCAGACACAGAAAACCTGTCACAAAGCCAAAAAACCCACTCGTGGCGTATCAAACACAGGCAATATGTCGCTCATTATACTGATACTGTTGTATAGAGGGTGTATGCTGGAAATATTGGCTGTTGGAAGGTTAGATAAATATGCCCACCCTCCACAACAGTCGACAGAGAATGGCAGCGGGGGTCATTTGCAGGTGTCCTGGTCTGATGAGTGAACAGGCTCTGGCATAGAGGACCAAGGCCCAGGCGAGAGATAACAAACACACCGCAAAACACACTGAGGCTGGAGGGGAGAGAGAGGAGGAAGGAGGCAGAGAGGAAAAGAGAAGTGAATACCGTGACACGTCGTAATGCCGTATACAAAAGGTACCTCAGATACAAGGTTGCTGCAGATGCACACTGGAAGTAGATGGTAGAGAAATTTGTTAGATTTTTTTTTGGGCCACTTGGGGCAGCGGAACAAACTGAAAACAAAAAATCACCCTATAAAGTTGTTATGGAAAACTAGTTAGCAAAGAGTTCAAGGAGACACAGAGCAACAATATCATTCATTTGGAGCCGTGTTTCTGTCCATTATTCACTCTCTTTCCGCTCTGTTTTGGTCTCCACCAACTCTGGGGCTGTGCTCATCAGATAGTTAACTTTGTCTGCCGTTTGGTGCTGAGCAGTCGGCGTACAGTGAGTTCAACAGACCTGTTTCGCTAAAAACATATAAGGCAGAGCAGTGAGACTGAACCAAAACTGAGAAGCTGTGGGTCGTAACACTGAAACGATGATGTGAAAGATGCTAAAATGTCCCGTAGAGCTGGGGGGAACTGCGGCTTCGTCACTATGAGTGACACCTTTGACTTTAAACAGTTATTTGACCCTCATTGTTTCAGTGACACTGTACATTTGATCTGTCTATGCAGAAAGCACAAGTCACACCTGCCCAAACATCACAGACATGGTGAAAGATATTTGCACAGTTGAACTGATGTTGAGTTGCTCTGCATTGAGACAGTACTGACCATTAGAAGACGCTCTCCCATTATTACATTGTCCAACAACGTACTCATGTATAATAAATCCTGTGTGGTGTAGATGTTATGCAGGAAGTGATGAAGTGGATAACCACTCAAATTCCAGTCCCTGTAACTTTAACCATCATAATAGTAATATCTGAGCTCTTAGCCATATTTTACCCTTTCAGATGTCCATACAGTACCAGTTATGAACATACAGTATATGTTGGTGAGGACCACCATTGGTCCCTTATAGAGTTCCAAAGAATCCTACCTAAACCAAAAAATACTTGAAAGTGCAATAACTGATTTTTTTGTTTTTGCTATTTGGGGGCAGTGGAAACAAGTTGCGTACACTGACATATCTTTACCTCTGCTGATATGGCAAAACTTGTGGGCAAACAGTTGATAATTCTCTGTAGGTTCTTCAGTACGAGCGACCCCCGTTGTACAAAAAATGCCATTCCAGACTTTATCACCCTTGCACACATGCTTTGTACATGTCCTATTCACCTGGAGACTTGACTCCTATATCAGTGCAGATGAGCACATAGGTCTGCAGCAGCGCCTGAGGGAGGGTGACCACCAAGGCCTCAAACAGACGTAAGGCAGATGCATCAGCCTGCTGCATGATCTCACCATACACATCCTCATCTGGCAGACCCACGCACTCCAGCAGCCTGTGGAGGCCGGAGATGGATGGAGGGGAGGCAAAGTGGGAGGTCGATTGACAGAGAGAGAAAAGGGAAATGTCATAGTATATATATCATGACCGTCATGAACAAATGTCCTTGTTGTTAGCGTTGGTATTATTGTTCAGTCACGCACACATCAACACACACATGAAGTCGGCCCACCTTTTGAAGATACCCAGGTGCAGAATGTGTGTCCAGGTGAGAGACTTCCTGCGGATGCGTCCATCTGACAGGTACCACAGATAACTGAGCCACTGCGGACCCCAACCTGGGAAACATAGAATGAAACAAAGAATAAATAAAATATCTATTTATCTAGCTCCTGTGGTGGCAAAATTTCTCTCTATTACATTTCTTATGATTTAATATGCTTTGCTTTAATAACTGTACATGAATGTCTGATCATGTTTACTCTTTTGCACTTAGATAATTTCTTGTCATGTCATCTCTGTCG
>JAVQJL010035633.1:0-26917 GCA_036024295.1 Nannoperca obscura
TGCCTTCTGGTAGTCTGATCCCTTCAGTTCTAACTACCTTCCCTCTCTTGGATACCATCCGGCCACACTTGTCTAGTCCGAATGACATTCCGATGTCATCGCTGTAGATCCTGGTGGTGGGGATCAGTGAGTCGGTGTCTCGCTCACTCCTGGCATACAGGAGTATATATATATATATATTTATGTATATTACACACACATATTCAGCTGTTAGCTGTCAGTCAGCCAGTAGCTGTTACACTGAAGGTAACACAGTCCAGACTGTCTGGGTCCTGACTGGCTCAGAAGCTCCTTCCAGGTGGCCCCAGTGGTCTTACTTACTCAGTAAGTACAGGGTATTCATACAGGGTATGATTTATAAATCATTCATTTGGACAATAGAACTTGGTACAAGATAACACAATATGACCATATCATCATGAGTCAAGCTCTAGCCAACTCATGACAATACACGTATGGCACAATCCTGCTGATCTATAGGCTGCCACTGTATTTATTCTGATGTGGTATCTGGTTTGGGGTTGATAGTGCCGGTTTACTGACCAGCTCCTAGGCCTTTGCCCCAGCATGATTCAATGTCCCTGCACCGCTGACTTTGATTAACTGAGGAGTCTTTACAGCCTGCAGTCAACAGCGAGGATTTACTGTATCCCATACGTCCCTGGATCCTGCCAACGGACATAAACAGAGAAAAGGGAGACAGTAGAGCAAAGTGAGAGAGACTGGAAATACAGAGACATACAAGCTGGAGTGGAGTGACAGAGAGAAGACACAATGTGGAGTAGAGTGAATAAGAGTGTGAAAGTGTAGAGAGAGGAAAAACCTGGCAACTTTCCCAGTGAAATATGTCCTCCTCCCAGACTTCCAGTAATAAACTGATAACATCCTTTCACCACAACTCTGTACAGCTGAATACAGTATATGTTGGTGCCTGTGTGTGTGTGGTGGTGTGTAGGGGTTTGTGTTGGGTGGATGTTGTCATAGCTTGTCTATAAGGCCAGGGGCAGTCACAGAATCATTATGTAATGTCTTCATGCTTCATTGTGTGTCTTATGGTCTGTGTGTATGCATGCTACTGTATGTGTGAAAGATATTGATTTAGAAACAACCACAACAGAGAAGGTAGCCATATATCTTAGAGTCGTCACGCCCCCTGTACTTGTAGCAGTCCCATGGGTGAGCTGGATTTGCCGCTATTTAGTTACCGTCTCTGTTTACTGTCTCTACATAATTTCATTTGAATTTACAGCATCATAATTAAAACCCCACATTGTGTTTTTTTCTTCGACACATTCTGCTTTGCTCTGATTTATAAAAAAAAAAAGATTATTTAAATGTTGTAGTGTGGAAAAGATTGGTCGATTAATTGATTAGTGGACTTTTTAAACAAAAAAATAATTCACGGGACCAAGCTTAGAGGACGTTACGCTTTTCTTATTTTACTATTTATATTTATTTATTTTATTATCATATATTTGGGGTTTGGACTTTTGGTAATAAAAAGAGAAATTTGAAGGTGTCACCTTGGACTTTGGGAATTGATTAATCAAAAAATGTATTAATAGAATGTATTTATTAGTACAATAATCATTATTTGCAGCCTTAAAATGTTTAACCATCCAAAATATACAGTACTGAACAGAAAAGCAGAGCATCCTAAACTTCTTTCTGTCAAATCCACATGAATACATGTGGTCCAAGACAGTCTTTTGTCCACGTGAACGCTGAAGGTATTCACCACTATGCCTTTTTAAACTCCTGTGTACAAGATGTCGAAACTATTTTTTCCCTGTACCCTCGTCTCAAGCCACATTTATATTCTAGCCGAAGACAAGCCAGCAGCCAAGGGGACCTTGATGTGCCCAGAACAAGTTTAACATTTGCCACCGTATAAAGTGGCTTTGCAGCCCGGCAAATGAGAAGTCTCAGACATTTGAAAATTGCCTGGCCACCCTTCCTGCACATATAAAAGCTTTCTGTTATCACCTCATTTTTCAGGAGAATCTCTCTCTCCGTCCCTCCCTCTCTCTATCTCTTTACCTTGCCCCTTCCCCTTTCTTTCCATCAGTAGCCTACTGTGTCTTTCTCTGTATCATTTCCTTTTTTTCTCCTTCTATCCCTCACTCTTGCCCTTTTTTCTTCACATGTATTGTCCACAGAGTGTGAGTTTATATGTTTTACAAAAAGAAATGGGTGTGATACCCCTTCTAACAGGGTGCCTGGCTGTGTTGGCTGCAGGCTGGTGTGTGAGTGCTTTGTATGAATAAGGGAGACCTGTGTGGCTTTCAGCTGTAAGTAATAGGTTTCTATATAGTTCTGGGCAGCCCTGAAGCTTATTCCCACTCTGCACCATCAGGGTGCTCAGCAATGTCACCCCCGCTTTGTACTGTATGGAGGAGCCTGGTCTGCATCATGTGGTACACAGCCGCTCTCTCCTCTTTGCCATTTAGTTAGCCATCGTGTTTATTTAAAATTGAAAGATTAAAGTGGAAAAACATCTGAATACACACATTTAGTCTATTGAAGCACTTAATAAAAGCTTGTAATGCACTATGTGTGGGCTTGGGTTTGTGCGTGCATACAGGCTATGCTGTTAAACACTTTGTGTAACTGACAGCACTTTTCAGCTCCATAGCGATAACAAACAAGTCTCATCCTTGTTTTTAGTCCCTCCTCATTCCTTCCTTTCATCCCTCCGTCCCTCTTTACCCAACTCTTGATTAACTGCACCTTTTCATGTGAGCATGAGTAGCTCCGCATTCATGTACAACAGAGGTTATTAATAATAATCTGCATTTGTATAGCACCTTTCAAAATAACAATTACCAAGTGCTTTATGCAGGAATTGTAACAACAGCGAGAAAATAATTCAATAAAAATAAAATAAAACCAAAAACATGTTCATTAAAAGCTGTGTAGGTTAATACAATTCTACAGAAAGCACTCAAGTGTTCCTTGAGTTGAGATGAATGCACAGATGTTTGCACTAATGAATGTATATCATGTGCATGCATGCATGTGTGGGTCTTGAATGTGTGCTCAACGCTCACACAAGCATCTGTCCATGTCATTCACACTGGAAGTGCACTGGTTCATTTGCATTTCCATAGGTATTTTGTACATTGCACATTCACGATAAAGCAGATTTCATTGTAATGCAGAGCTGTTTCAAGTTCTCTCTCATAACCTGCGTCTTCTTCATCCTCTCAGGCAGTAAGGAAAATGATATTGCCTGATTGTGCGTGTGTGTGTGTGTGTGTGTGTGTGTGTGTGTGTGTGTGTGATGGAATAAAACTATCTGGCTTAGATAATGTGTCTAAGCCCATATGGTGGGCTTTGAATCTAATGGCAATTCCTCCTTTTTTTGGGAGTCAGGCCATATTCCCTCACATTGGTCCACCAGCTCCTGTTCCCTTCCAAGCGAATGCATACAGCAGCAGGCCTAGCTAAGCATCAGGGGAAATTTGTAGCTACTTAAGATTCAAGTTCCCCCCTCATCCGCTCAGGTTTGGCATTTGAGTGGGGCTGAAATAAGCTTCTGCTTTTGTCCAATCCCCTTTCTGTCTCCATTCACCTCCTCTTTGACTGACTTCCTCTCTCTATCTCTCATCTCTGGCCCCTCTTCCTTCCTCTCTCTGTATGTGTTGTAATTGAGCAGTTCAGTGAGTTTTCAGTGACTCATCTGAATTTCACAGCGTGTTCTGTTCCGACCCACAGAACCTTCCCGTGACCCGTGGTGTCCAGCTGTTCCACCTCATACTGGTTTTATAAGCTGGAATACAGCCGCCCACTCATTCACTGATTTCATTTTTTCCTTTTATACTATAATTTCCGAGCAACAAAAGAAACCACCCAAGGATGATGCATGCAATAAGACAGGTGCAAACACAGAACTGGCCCCGTTTTTGCAGAAAATGTGAACCGCTAAAACCATTTATGTGTGACACAGTGTGACAGGTTCCTCGCTAAAACCTTGGTAATATCCTCCTGGAAGGAAAACAGTCTTTTGTCACTCGAAGAGGAGCCTCATTTTTCACTCTAAGGGACTTATACACATTCATGGGGCTAACTCGTCCTGCGATACCAGCACTATTGTGTGTATGAATGTGTGTCCATGGGTGCTGCAGGAACAATAGCAGTGTGCGGTGATGGAGTGACAGACAGGCAGCCTGATGATTAATGCACCATGGTGAGGAAAGAGTGACTGGACGATTTGAGAGAAGCAAACAAAAGAAAGGAAAGAAAGAACACATAAGGAAGCACGAGTCATGGATACAGATGGTGGCAGACGTAACGTGGCAGCTGAAGTTTTCCAAATACAGATAGACAGAATAAGGTAAAAGGCAGGATAAGATGAGATGATGGACCAGATTCCTCTGTGAAAGGCTGAGGTGGGTCCTGTAAAGGTCTTTGGCTGGGACAGAAGACAAAATGCAATGCGACAGCTTGGCTCCGTACATTCTTTCAGTGTATATCTGTCTTTTTGTCTGCCTGCCTGTCTGTCTGTCTGTAACTGTCTAGCTTTCTGTCTCACAGTCTGTCTGTCACATTTACAGTATCTCTGACAGGCTGGATAGGGAACACTGCACTCGTCTGACATGTTGAGATCTGGCTAGATCTTTCCGGCTGGTATTAAACACACAGCAGGAGTGCTCATACTGTTTTTCAGTAGGAGATCACACAGCTTCGGTTGGGGGAGTTAGTTAATAAATCATCTTACATTAGAGCAGACAAACACACAGTTGAATCCATTCCTCACACTTTTTTTCCTTCTGTTTTTGGTGTTATAAAGACAAAATTAAAGACACCACCTTCCAAATTCCAATACAGCCCTGTGCACACTGCTTCAGGATGTGAAAAATCCAAAGCTTAACAGGCCTGCCATGCCTAGTTACAGTTGCTAAACTATGAATGGATTAGGTTTAGCAAACATCAATTTCTGAACTTAAGTCAAACGTCTGTAAGATAAAACCCCATCCATCTGGTGCATATGCAACAGAAAATGCATCCTGCATCCTCCAACAGCCTCCAACATCCTTCTGCATCCTGTTGTGTCTGCAGCTGAATTTAGACTCTATGTGGATGTGTAATGTCAGATCTAACTCAAGTGAACTGATGTTTTTAAAGGATGTTTGTAACAGCATGTTACAATATAGATACACTTGTCTGTCCTAAAATTATTTTAACTGCTTGAGTCCTATTGTAGAAATACAGTGAAGAGATATCCCTGCATGGAAATAGTGGAAATAGGAAAAAGGGGAAGAAGGGCACATAACTGGCCAAACAGAGATCAAAGCCTTTAATCGAACTACTGTTTTGCTCCTAGAAGAGGCAAACTAGACAATGGGCAAGTAGGGCATGGTAAGAACAGAGAAAAGGTTATTCTACTGTTGCATTTTTAGTTCATTGTAGCTACACTACAGTAAATGTCTAAATGTGAAATATAAGAGGGGGAAAACGCAAGCAAAAAAGAGCGGGAGAAATCAATAGCAGAGTAAGTGTGCTAGAGAAATGATGGGTGGAGAAAATAAAAGAGAAGTGTAATAGCATGGTCACAGTAAAGACAGCACTGACCCTGGGAAAACACATGAGTAGCTGCTATTGATCACCTAAAGAGAGAAAGAGAGGCTATGAATCAGTTCTCAATCTCTGGGATGATGGAGGAAAATGCATATTTAACCACAAAATTGAACTGTCACTCAGTACATCGCTTAAATAGAAGTCTCTTGCTTTTCATAATAGTAGGGCTGTATACACATCAATATATACAGACTAAAACCCTTGTTTTTTATTAATATAACACACAAAAGCTTGATGGTCATCGCCATATGAATGGATTCCTTCATGTCTCCAATTTTAGTTGCTGTCCAAAGTAGAGGAAGGGGTCTTTGCTCTGCAGCCCCCAAACTTTGTTAGTATAATTTTCCGGACATGAAATGTTGTGTCATGTTTATTTCATTTTTGATTTCATTTCATCATTTTCTGATGATCCATTTGATCGATTGGGTCAAACAGAATGACTAATATTCTCACTAAGCTGCCACATCCAGTTTGTATTAGCACAATTTAATTTGCGACATGGTGATTTATGAAAGTTGTCTTACAACACCTGAACTGTCATTTAACTTTTTTAAAAATGTACCAGACTACTTTCTAGTGTGATAGCAAGTCTGTTCTGCATCTTCTAACTAATTAGAGGTGCACCTATGAATCTGACAATGTGAATCACTTGTCAGAAGGGTTCTGCTGTCAAAAAGTCACTTGAATTCCATTTTTACAAAGCACCACATTGGAAAGGATATTAAGATTGTTTTTCCCTTTCAGGAAGCCGGTGGTTTCTGACAATTTCAGCATGCTATGAAAAAAGACTTTTGCTAGACTTTTTCTTCTTGAGGCTTTTGTCCTCTTTAACCTTGGTGGCAATTGTGAGCCTTGACTGTTCTGGTAACTCCTTTCTATTTGCATTCAAGTACTTGTAAGAAATTAGGAAAACACACTATTAAATAAAACAAAGCTAACGTAATTGTTAGAAAAAACACCAGTTTGGCAAATATTGGTTTCTTCTTTTAAGAGTGAAGACTGCTCTGAAGAGAGCAGTTATATAAAGCATGGTCACCCTAAAAGGGCCAATATGTCACCCTCAGTGCATCTCTGTCCAATTTAGTGATGCCCACTAAAGTGGTGACCAGCTCTTTATAAGAAAGCTTCCCCAAAGGTGGAGGAAAAGCAACCTTAAAAGAAATATTCTCCTAAATGGTCTATTGTAGAAATAGCTGCCCTGTATTCAAGTGAAATACTTTACCAAAAGTCTTGTTAAATAAACTGTAAAATAACTTATTTTAAAATGCACTCAAAAGCATATGAGTCATTTATGCTCTTAAAGTAAGCAGTACTATTTCTTTTTCATCCCTTAAAAGTACCAAATTAGTTGTGAAGTTGTGTTATTTATATGTGTCACAAATAATGTGAATCTCCACCAAAAACCCAGAGACCCTTAAACCAGCTTCCATTCAGCCGTGGCACAGCAGAGGTATTTGGTATGAGGTCAGTGTTTTTGTCCTTGGCTTTACCTTTGGGACTGAGTCCGAGCGACCAGCTCTGCTGTAACTGACACTGGCTATCTGTGTCCAGCATCTCCACTACCAGCCGCCAGATCCCCCCCTCCCCCCAGCTCCTCTCCTGCCCTCAGGCCCCACTCTGCCCGCCACATCCCCAGAGATGCCATATTCATTATTTACACTCAGGGTTTCTCAGGCCCCACGGCAGGGGCTGACCTACCTCATTTGGTCTCTGTCCCCTGGCTTTTGTGGCATACACATCTTAGCCGATATTCATATATACATGAATAAATGCTCAGAATATAAGTGTGCGCGCACACACACACACACACACACACACACACACACAGGTGCAAGGAAATTACTTCAGCCTCTTTTTCCATCTCTTGTTAGCTCACTTGCTCTTGGCTGCTGTAAGCACTCCGACAGCTACGCAGATAAAATTGAAGAGTTGCGTTACACTGAAGACATTTTTGCTAAAAAAAACATTCAGCCCCACGATGTACACTGAGATTTAGAGATGTTTTTTATGCTCCACATCAAAACAAGTCACTTCTCTCAAAGAATTAAAGTGAAAACCAGGCCAGTGTGTGTGTGTGTCTGTGTAGTACTTGAACAAAATTTCCCAGTTACTTCACAAAAAAATAAAAAATCAGTGTCCAAATAAACCTATGCAGACATACCATATATGGCTCCTGTCAACTTGGCTCTCAAATTGATCTTTTTCTATGTTTAATGTGACAGTATTGTCGCTGCTTTGATATTTTTTTGCTCGGCAGAATTTTCATCACGTCGGGTGCAACAAGGGAACCGAGAGGTCCATCATGTTAGATTTGGCTCTAGTGCTCTTATCTGGCTGTTTCTATTGTTGAATTGCATCAGTATCTGTTGTGCAGCGTTTTTTTCCCAAATAATCTCTTATTTTTCTGCACACAGCTGCGTTGGTATTCTCTGTTAAACCCATGCCAAATAAAAACATCAAACAAGATTTTATTTACAAAGTAAACTGTCTATAAATTTTCTTTCTACCAGAGATTTTGTCTCATATATTGATGGCAGCAGCTCTTTTATCCGAAATCTAACCTTTACAGTGACAGTACTTTAGGCAAGAACATTTAAACTATTTTTACACCTGGATAACTTTAAAGTTGGTGGCTCAGTGTTCAGCACTAATGGCTCCATGTTAGTGCAGATTTCAGTCCAAAGACATGCAAGCCAGGTGGTTTTGGAGAGCATGGATATAAAGTGGGCATCTGTGACTATGAAACACGCTGGGAAAGTTGCCAGTTTAGCACAGTCAGTCTGTTTTTTCTCTGCCTTCTCCCCGGTGCATGCTGGGATAGGTTTAACTACCTTGTGACCCTGAATAAAATAAATAAATTTAAAAAAACAGGTAAAGACAAAACATTTCATTCAGACAATACTTATCTGTTAAGTGTAAAGATAATACCATATTTCTTTATTATACTTGGAAAAGTCAAGTTTATTTAAATGACCATTAAAATCTTTCATCAGTTACAGTCTCAATGTGCTTCAGAAGACTTCAACACATCTACACTATGAGCCAGTAAATTAAAATGAAGAATGAATTGACAACCCACTGTCCCAAGGCACCTTGCTGAGACAAAGGGGGGAAAACCCATGAAAAGGAGTTGCAACTGGTGACTCATCCAAGCATGCAGTGTGTGTCAGACAAGCCTCGCAAGGGCAATGTGTTGATTTCAGTTTCCTGTGTGTGCTCACATTCCCTCTCTCTCCATCTCTGTCTCCAGGTGCAGCAGGATGCAGGGCCTACTGCCTGTGTGTGGACTGCAGCCCCTGCTGGCCCTCCTTCTGCTTCAAATTGTGGGCTGTGGTGAGTCCTCATTAAACTGTAGGCCCATACAGCGCATAACAGCAGAGAATCACATGCACAGACAAACCTTTGACCAATCTCTCTCATGCTTTACCATTTGAAAAGGATCCTATCAATACTAATATTTATTTGCTTTCAGCCAGTTTCCAGCCATTAGCTCTGCTATATCAGATTCTGCTGTGTGTAGTCAATCTGCCACATAATTCATAGTTATCAGGATTAAAAATGAAATGAGATTGAAATAAATGTTTAACTTCTAGATAGCACATTTGATAGACTATGTGTGCAGTGCCCTCTATAGATCAAAACTGTGAGTTTGGATCCGCCTCCTGTCACGTACCAATTTCAGTGCACAGGATGTGATAAATGATGTCCCCAGTGCAATTAAACTGCAATGAATATATAATATGCTTAAAAACCTGGCTGTAGAGCACAGAGGGAAGCAGGGGGACTGGGTGAGAGGCAGAGTGATGTGTGATAAAGGTAATCAAGCATGTCCTTCCAATCAAAGATAAGCAAAACCCACATCACCTCCAGGAAGCACGCAATCACCCTCTTTTATACTCTCAGCCAAGCACTGTTGAGAATGAATCAAACTACTGTACTTGTGCAGAATAATTCAAGTCTCAGGTACGTGTTTTCAGGTTCCTGTTCTGTGTGCTCTTTAGAGGTCAGAACTACTCCAGCAATGATTGTAGCTTAAAGAACAACTTTACTGGGAGACAAACTCGTCCCACCAGAGGTTTCCCCTCTAAACGTCTTACATAGTTTAATTTCAATAACTGTTTGAGGCCCAAATAGGTCAAATTATACATAATTTCACAAAAGCTAAGATTATAGAAAAGTCCAAGGCCAGACCAGCAGTTCAGGAACCACTGGACTAAACTACATAACTGTGTTTGAAGTAGTTGAAAAATACTGCTTTCACATTGATGCATCAGAATGAACAATTCAATTATGTATATGATAATATATCAGTGACAAACTTTACTTTAAGTAGGATTTTAAATGCAGGACTTTTACTGGAATTAATGGAATATTTAAACAAATATGCCAAATGTATTGGTACTTGTACTAAATGTCCTCATGCCTGCCACTGGTTTGTTCATTGGTGCAATTACTGCTCACACTGGCTAACACTGTGTAGCTGTGGAAAACAAATGAACATTCATGAGTGAATGACCAGCTGGTTAGCAAAATTAATAACCCAATAAATCTTCACAATTCGTGATTGTTAGTTTACAGCAGCAGCCTGTAGTGTCGTGAGAATCACTTGTTGGATCTCATCAGCCATGTTGGCATTTTCTTGCATTTTTATTTTTATTTTCTTGCCTGAGTCCATCCATTCCTTCCTGTTTCTCCCTGTAATGGCGTTCATATCACTTGCCAGACCTTCACAGTTTAGCTACTAGCCCACTTATTCCTCTCGTTTCATCCACTCATAATTCCCCCGACAGCACTTCCAAGAAGAGCTGAAAATATGAGATGTAAAGAAGAAAAGCAAATCTGAGATATCCAAGGCTCCCATTCATCATCTCAGCCATTTCGAAAAGAGGGAAACAATTTTAATATTTTGTCAAATCTCTGAGATATTTATTGCAAATGTATATTTGCATAGCTCATTAAAATGAGCTTTGATTCGCTTGAAAAGCTGGAGTTTAGGATCTTAATCCTCTCATTATGTGTCAGCAAGTTATCCAAACTGTGGAGAATGACTTGACATTTTGCGTTTGTTTGCATATCTATTTAACTAACTTTTTTAAACCCTCAATTTTGCTGAGAGAAGGACAGTGTGGCAGGGAAATGTGAGACTGGGTTTATGAAAAGAAAGTAATGGAGGCTTCAGTGTCATACAGCGACTTACACAGCAACTTGTATGACATTTGTCTATCTGTACGTCTGCTCCGGTTGCTCAACAGCCTCCCTATCTGTCTATTTGGCAGTTTTATCTGTCTGTTCCACAGAGCTCTGCGGGGAAGGCTATGAAATACAAGCAGTCACATCCCTGAGTCCTTCTTTGCCCTTTCTGTCCTCTCCTTGTACTCCCTCGCTGTGTATCTGTGTGTATCTGCATGTGTTTATGCGTATGCAGGACAGACTGCACGCCCCCTCAGTGTTCTCAGTGGCCTCCCCGACCGTCTGCTACTTTCTGTATTGTATTGTTTGTGCCTTCTGTGCAGGTAAAAAAAAAAAATCAACGGACCTGGCACAGAGGTCTTTATGTGACTCAGGGCTCGGATTTGCAGGCAAGGAGATGATGAAAATGAAGCCAACTCTTCTGTCTTTCTCTATGTGTGTATATGTTTGTGCGGAAACCCTCAGGTTACATCTGCCAGGTAGTTTATGCAGCCAACTTGCCAAACAGCACACGCTGTAGCTCTCTCTGACACACACATGCACACACAGCATCTCTGAGGAGCCTGACAACACACTCACATGTGCCTTTCAGAGTGTATATGTCATGGAAATACACACTCCCTGCCTCTGCTTTGGAAGAGTTTAGTTTTTGAGGGTATTAACGCCTCTTGTTCTTGTTCTTGCTTTCTTTCTCTCCTTTCCTGCATTTTGTGCTTTTGTTTTGTCGGCTGAGTGACTCTGGACATAGTCAATGGGAGGTAGAGGACTACACGGAGTGTTGGCACAGAAGCTCACACTGTGACACTTTGCTTGACAGCCCAGAGATTGGAAAGAAGGTGGGATGTGGGGGAGGAGGACAGATTAGGGGTGAGCTATTTGCACATGTGTGCCTGCACTTTTGTGCAAGTGCTCCTGTGCGTGTGTTCATGAATTTCAAAATGTTGGCCGCGTGCCACACGAGATAAGTGTATCATTATGCTTCAGAGGATGCAAAATTAGTCACGGCAGCAGCCTGCGGGGAGTTCCTGTGAGGCCTGACTTGGCCTGGTAGGTGTCAGCTCAAACAGGGAGAGAGCTGCAGTGAGATGGTTAATATGTGTCACAGAGAGAGGGGGAGGAGGCTGTCTGGGTCACAAAGGGTTTGAGAGCTCATAAGAGTGTGCAGCAAGTACTGGGAAATTGAAAGAATATACTAAACACCAAGGAGGGAGGTAAAGTGCCGGTGTTACTTTTGGCACCTTATTTTAATTTATTTTTTTGATTATATTTAAGTAATTTAATTATTGTCAGTTTAAGTTTTAGTGTATATTTAAATGTAAAAAAATGTGATTCTCATTTTTGAGCACTCATTTCTACCAATAGCCCAATAACACAAAATATACCCAACTTAACTTTATATCCACATTCACAGTCTTTCACAATGTTACATTAACGTTAACTTAGCTTGAAACACATAATTCTATAGATGCATGCAAGTCATTACTATAAGTAAGTATGCATTTTTGGTAATTAGTGCATTTATTCATCTTTTACTTTTAACTTAGTTTTAGTCTCGTTTTTGTTTAAAACGTTGAGTGAATACTTCTATATTGTTGTTTTTGTTGACAAAATGAACAGCTGAAGTGAGGTGGGGAATGAGTGAGAATAAGAGAAAAGGGTAGCAGGATAACAATTTAAGATGAGGGAGAAGAGGAGTGAGAAAAGAGCATATGGAGAGAAGAAATAGAGCACAATAGGAAAAAAACATAATGGAGATGAGAGGAGGAGTAAAAGGGAGGCAGGAGGAGGCAGGTGAGATGTGGAGGGATTTTGGGGGGGAGAAAATTTAATGTGAGAGAATGTCAGCATGGAGACATCATTTCCAAACCCTGCGTGATGTCCGCCTGGCAGACCTGCTGTTCCTAGACAGGCAACATGAATGTGCACACACACACACACACATACATACGCATGCACGCAGCAAACTTCAGTGTCTTGGTATGGTTTGTGTGTTTGCAATCTTTGCATCTTTATTTGCGGGTGTGTGTATCTTTGCATATTTGAGAGTGTGTGTACTTCCTGTAGGGGAAAGCGGGTTGCACTGCAGTGAAACACAGATCAGTGATCAAACTCAGTAGAAAAAGATGGAGGAGACCAGTTCCCCCTCATTCAATTTACATTATACAGTACATAGCCTCTGATCTGTTCTTTGAAGAGGCCTCCCCCAAAGCACATAGTTAAATATATGCGTGTGCCTCTGCGCGTGTACGTGTTTTCTGCCCTGATCCCGAAGCTCTTTTTTTCCATTTGTGGTGCATCTGTTGCCATGGTTATCATTTTTGGGCTTGGTCGGGGCATTCTCAGCCTCAGCATCTTTCTCTCTGTCTTCCTAAACAATAACATATCAGTGTTTAAGAGCAGCCACAACTCATTTCATGATATTTTCTCTTTTTTCCTTGTTTTCTCCATTTGTCTCTGTGCATCATCCAAGGTCTTGTTAAAAGGATGCATTTCTCCACATCCCGCAACAAAACAACAAAGACAGCGAGCAGTTTTGTCAGACCAGCCGCTCACACAAAAACAAACCCACACTTTCTGCGGCCGTCCTTGAGATGTTTTATTCATATCAAAAGATACAAATGATTCAACTTCTTCCCACACGTTCTCAGTTTTACTGTACTCTTTTTTCTTAAATCCAGTGTTTATAGTATTTCAACACAAACTTCATTTCATCTTTTGTTATTGTTGTGTAATATTCCCTTTAAATGATACAATGAGATCAATTAACATGTACAACATAATTGTTAAGTGCAGAAGTGTTCTCCACCAGATTTTAGAGGGAAATGCTGCACTTTTTACTTTGCTACATTTATTTAATGAAAATGTAATAATGTATAGTTATGTATTTTTATTGATGAAACCACCCAACAATATTTAAAGTAGTGCAACAATAATAATGATCCACTAGCATATTATTATGACACTCTGAAAGGGGTGATTCTTAACTTTTGATACTTTAAGTAAATTTTGCAGATACTACTTCTGTAATTTTATATGTAAAGGTTTGAATGCAGAACCTTAACTTCTAACAGAGTATTTGTAAAATGTGGTATTACTACTTTGACGTAAGTAAAGGAATAGTACATCCTTCATCACGGCTGAAGAGGACATAAGGATGTTATTTGATAGAAATTATAGCAAAATGGAGACAGTAATAATGGCTGCCCCTATTTTCTCTGTACCTTAGTACCATATTACACATTTCTTTGCAGGAAACTTTCCAGTTTAGAAAATGATGGGCCATTGATTCAATTTAAATGTCTTCTCGCGTACTGCCCTTATGCATTAAACCACATGCATCATGCCCCAGATTGAAACCAACTCTGAGAATTACAAAAACAGTTTGACCTGAGCCCGCTGCTGCAGTCCAGTTGTTTGTGTTGTATCAGCTGTCATTTCTTAACACAGCGATCAACGAATAGCGGCAAGCCTCTGTCAGACAGCTCATCTGTCATGATTTATGACCCACACACACTTCTGCACAAACACGCACAAACACATAATCAGCTGACACGCAGGCAGCGGGAGTGGAGTGGCAAAGACAGGAGAGGATGCACTCGATCAGTCCCGGTAGCTCTTGACTGGCAGGTCGACGGGTCTGATGTGGGCAAATTGAAGACAAAGGGGCCTTTATCATCAGAAAAAAACATTGCAAACACCTCGGAAAGGAAGCGAGAGGGGAAGAATAAGAAAGAGAGGGAGAGAACAAGAAATTATATTTGCAATTGTGTTCCTATTACAGTGAAAATGCCATTACCGCCCACCCTGTATCTGTGTGTCAGCCACATAAAGGCTCTCCGACTGTGTTTAATAATTCCAGAGCAAAACGAAGACAGATGGGCCAACAGTGATGATCACGTAGATGCCACTGTGAACCAGCAGAAAGAAAATAACAAAATCTGAGCTCTGTCTGCAAGTCCCTGGAAGTGGAGCTTCCAGGAGGAAGTGGAGAGTGTATCCTCTGACACTGTGCCCTTCTCAACACTCATACAGACAGACAAAGACACAGGAGGTCAATAAAAGATCGGCTGTTAACATTTAACAAAGTCCCACCATACTGACTTGGACTTCACAATCCAATGGTTTCCAGTGGAGGAGTTTTACTGAGCATACATGCTCTTTTTCAGCACTTTCCTTGCTTTGTATTGACATTCAGATTCAGTATTTCCTCTCCCTTTTAACTAGGTATGCCTTGTATAAAAAAGGGTGACAAAGAGCAATATGAATCACAGATAGACATCCAAACAAAAGACAGTTCCTTGGGGGTTAAGCTTGTGATAACATTTCCATCTAAATGCAGATTTGATATAGTAGTGGCAACAGGGTCCTCGCTAGTTTACATTCATTACCACAGAGGAATGTTTTTTTTCCTACTTTCACCTGCTCTCCTTCACGATGTAATTTAAGCTTTTCGAGAGGGGATCAACAATTGATTTCAATTGATTTAGTTGTGCAAATTGCAGCACCAGCCGGGGAAAAAAGATACATTTGTCCAAATAAAGTGGACAGAAAGAGTGAAAGAGGGGAGAGAGAATGTGAATGAGATTGTGATTGCAAAGCATGGTTGGCCTCATTTGTGACACTGTCTTGCTATTGGCAACATAAGTAGCATAATGTTACTCAAATGGTGCTTATCCAGGTGGAACCTGGCAAGAAACTGGCAAGCAGATTACACATTATTGATGGCTCTTAGCTAAAGAATAAATGTGCCTGTTTTTGTTTCTAGCAAGCTCTTGGCAAGGTGGTTCAGAAATTGAAGTTTGATTGTCTTCTGGGACAGCACTTTGTGTGTGTGTGTGTGTGTGTTTGAACGGGAGAGGCACATGCATGAGTGTGTGGTAAACAAAGATGAGTGCCACATCCTCGAGGGGGATAAAGCAAACAGAGTGACAGCAGGGAGTGGAATCTGATGAAAGATGTGTTCTTTGAGTGAGTTTGAGTGTGTGTGTGTGTGTGTGTGTGTGTGTGTGTGTGTGTGTGTGTCACTATGACGTAACACACTTCCTGCTGAATCACAAAAGTGCATCTCTACGTTTTCCATCATATCCTCTTGACTCCTTTTCCAGATCACGTCACTCCAATTTCCCTGTTACACATACCTCCAGCTTTTTCCACTTCTTTTTTTTTGTTTGCGTATTTTCGCTTGCCTCCTTCCACCGCTCACAGTCCTACACTGTGTTGGAGTCAGTTGTTCTTGTTCATCTTTTCCACAGCTGTTTTTCAGTCAGTGTGAGAGAAATAGTATATTGCTGCTGCTATCAAGTAAAATCAATTCAAAAGTGAATACATTTTCCTCTACACCTTCTCCTGCCGCAGAGCACATCACTGTGCTGGCCTTGTGGAGTACAAAATGTATTGAGAGAGCCAGTTCGTGGTTAACAATGTTGTGTAACTCACATAAGTCATTTAAATCCAGAAAAGTATTGCCAGTATCCGCCAGAATGAGAATAAGCTATAATGATAATATTTACCAAACTGTTGAACTCTTCCTATAAAAATATTTTTCCTTTTGCTCAAAAATATATTTTATTTTATCAAAAACACAGGTCTTGATCAAGATAGTCATTGTTGGTCACCCACACAGCTTTGCTTGTTTATTCCTCACCTCCCTTCTCGTCTCCTCTTATCCCTCTGCCTTTGAAAGCCTCATGCATTTTGTTTCACAGGTCACCTCACTCGACGGGCTGAGCTCCTCTCGAGTGCAAAACGAGAGGCCATTTCAGAGCACAAATCCCGTTTGATGCTGTCATGCAAAGCCGCATAGATCAGTTGGTGAGGGAGTTAGACAAGTAGCGCCTGTCTAAGATGATGTCGCTGGGAGAAGCAGAGAAGTGGGTATTTATATGTGTTTATGCATCTGCTGGGAGGAGAAAATGTGTTGGGAGGGCTGATGTTAAGCTATCAGGCACTCAGCCTCTTAGCTTGAGCAACTTCAACAGCATAACAGCTACAGTAATGAGCAATGACAGCTATTCACATGTCTGCTATTTGTGTGTGCTCAAAGGCACATTAACCATCCAGTAAAGGAATGAAAAATGGTGGCTTCAAAGATGTGTGTGTGTGTGTGTGTGTGTGTGTGTCTGTGTGTGTGGGGAGGGTGTCATTTGGTGCTCCATGAATAGCAAACGAAAGATGAGATGTGTTGACCGTGGACACATACACACACACGCACCACATGCAGGCCATCCACTATTGGCAAAATTGGCAATCAAAGATGAGGCAACTGATTCAAAGTTGAATCTGAATCATGAAGTACATTTTCTTGACATGGCTGAGGGAAAAAAACAAATCATGAAAATGAAACAAAAACATTCCATAACTTTATTTAGAAGATAAAACAAAAATAAGATTTCCAGATGAAAAAAAGTAGAAGAACTGGAATGCTCGCTCGTCTGTAAGCTGGCAGGTGGCCGTGCTGCAGGGGAGGAAGAGGGGAAAGAATGGCAGGAGATGGGGAGAAAAATGACAGAGCAGAGAGAAAGACGGAGAGGTTGACCGACTCACGCAGCGGTGTCCCTGTGACCGCTGAAAAAACATTGTTCCACCAATCTTCCATTTAATTACAGACAGGAGGGGCCGCCCCTGTAACGTGTAGCGCGTTAACGTGCATCCAATCAAACAGGAGTGGTGCAGGACACACAGAAAGTGTGTAGTGGAAACCGGCACTAATGAAAAGAAATCATTTGGCTCATTTTCTCCATCGTTCAATCACACTGTCTGTTCCACCCACCTAGGCGGTGCTTTTTTTCTGTTCTTTCAATCGTTTATTTTTTGCTCTCATTTCTCTTTGTCTTCTCTTGCTTCATTCATTCTTAACAGCTTGACATTAGATTTTCCCCCACCTGGTTGATGTAAAAGTCAAAGGAACTGTAAAACAAAAGACGTTTCAACAAGACCAGCCACCCCGGCAGCTCTCTGATGCTATTCTTAGGGACAGTGGTGCTTTGAGCAAAATGCTAACATGCTCACAGTGACAGTGCTTACATGCTGATGTTTACCGTGGTCACCATCTTAGTTTAGTGTGTAAGCATTGTAATGATCGCTAATTAGCACAAAACACAAAATAGTTTTTTCAGGTATTTTGTCATAAACCAAAGATTTAATGATGATGGCCCAAGATGAAAAGTCAGGGCTTCACTAAAGTGATTTAATTTCAAATTAAATAATGGGGGGGAAATAATGTCTGGGCCAAAGTGGTGGAATGACCGTCAGACCGTCATTTCTGTTTCAGACAAACTGCTAGTATTGCTAAAAAGTGGCTAGCTGACTGAAAAGTGCATGCATCGATGCTGGGCTTTGGGGTGAATTAAATTAGACATAGTGACATGTTTTTGCCAGCATTCTCAGTAGTGAGAAGAAAGGAAAATGTGACTGATAAGGGAGCTAGAAAAGAGTCCGATTAGGTTTAAGACTTTATGCATAAATCTCATTCACACACTGGATAAACAGAAGCAGATAGAGCTCAGACACGATAACCTGTATTACTACTTTGTAAGAGTGGAATTCAGGTTTCCCTCTGGAATGTAAATGAGCCACCTCTGTCTCTTTGGGCAAGGTGACACAGGATTAGGGATAATAATAATGTATGATATGACGACAAAGAAAAATGCAGTGGAACATTTTGCTGAACAAAACGGCAGATACCAGAGCTCTTGTGAGTGTACCGCATTTTGTATGATGACAACCTTTCTCTCTGTCATCAGTTTTGTTTTGATGAAAGTAATATTTCTATCTCTATGGCGGCGGTGGTGGTGGTGCTTTACACTGCAAATAGGTGGTTGATATTGATCCCATAATGAATGTCCGGATTTGATGCATGGCTTATGAAAGGACTTTTGATATCTTTCCTCAACAGCCTAGCCCTGCCTCCCTCTGTTCAGGTAGCACGGTAACGGTCTGCCGAGTCAATGACCAATAATCAGATTGACACAATGAACCTCAGTTCTTTCGCTTTTACTCAACAACCAGGACAATCTTATGGAACAAAAGAATCTGGAAGGAAAGCACATGTTCTCTACTACAAAAAGCAATTAACTAACGTCTTTTCAACATAATGAGTCCCGTGGCTTCATTTAGAAGACGGCATTGATTGTCCTCTCCTCTCCTCTCCTCTCCTCTCCTCTCCTCTCCTCTCCTCTCCTCTCCTCTCCTCTCCTCTCCTCTCCTCTCCTCTCCTCTCCTCTCCTCTCATCAGGCGTAACCAACGCTGACACTATGGTGAATATGCGGAAGGTGACCCACCAGACCATTAGCGAGGAGATGTCCAAAACCGTTCTCCTCCCCTGCCTCTTCACCCTCCGCCCCAGTGCCGGTTCATCACATGAGCCCCCCAGGATCAAGTGGACCAAGGTTTGGGGCCAGAGAGGCTCCGACGGCCTGCAGAAGGAACAGTCGGTCCTGGTGGCCAAAGACAATGTGGTCAAGGTATAATAAAGGCTGAGAGGCACCACTGTAAAATGTTTGGTGTCAAACTTTTGGAAAAACACGAATGGCTCAGTGGTGTTTTAATTGTTTCCCTCTCTCATTGTCATCTTCCCCTCCCCCCTCTTCCTCTAGGTGAAGAAGGCCTTCCAGGGACGTGTAACGCTGCCTGGTTACAATGAGAACCGCTACAACGCCAGTCTTGCTCTGTCAGGGCTACGTTCAAGTGACTCTGGTCTGTACCGATGTGAGGTCGTGGTGGGCATCAATGACGAGCAGGACACAGTTCCCCTGGAGGTCACAGGTGAATAAAATATCATGCTAGAACAAAGCTAGCTGTATGGTAGTCATATTAAACAATTATGGGATATTCATCTCAAGAACCTGGAGATATATATAAATTATAATTTCACATTTTCAGGAAACGTACAATTAGTAGTCAGATAGCCAGCTGCTACAAACTAGTACACTTGCTAACAAGAGTTGTTCTTTAGAATTATCAAGTCATTTCTAAATGATTGAGAGAACCCAATGACTATAAAGCCTATAGCCAGGTCATAAAGCTTTACATTTAGTGCTAAATTCTACTTGCGGTAAGCATCAGATACCTGATAGACATGTTTTCTAATGTGTTGTAATGTAATGTGACAGTCACAGCACTAAAGCATTATCAGAATAGCGATAATCTGCTACTACCCTCATAAACCTGAGTGTTTCTGTGATTCAGTATCATCTCTTAGCAAATTCAATATTACCATCAACTGATGAGTGTTGATATTCAGAGTAATTAGCAGCATTTATGTCATTCTAGCGCATGTTTTCACCTACACAAAGTACTGTCTCTGCGAATCAACAAATTCACTCTTTGGTTGTGTACAGCTCCCCCATTGCTCTCAAGGTCTGCCGCTATAAATAATAGTGGCCCTGTTTTCCATGTCAGGCTAATACAGTCATTACACCCAGGGTTGTTTACTGTTCGTGTAGAATGTATGATAATAGGGAAAAGGTGAAGGAACTAGAACACATCATTGACTTGGGCCACTCAGGTGCTTAACGCACTGAAAGCCTAATGAAACTAATAAGGTAGGAGCTCAGCAGTGTATGCTACTGTCAAATGATGTTTCTCAGAGAGCTTTGTGTGGCTCAACTAAATGGGCAAACCATTTCCTGCATTATCTGTATCCAGGACATCCGTATTTGTGGAATTACCAGACTACCTGGAGGTAGCTCACTGTAGCAGAACTATAATTACTGTGTCAGAGTATTTTAGCTGAAGAGCTTTCATCAGATTCTTTCCAGGTCACTCACTATTTTTAATAATAAGCTATTATCATAATGACTACAGGGAATCACATAATGCATTAGCCACTGTACACTTCCACAAATCCATGCTACTGTTGCTAACATCAGCTCTAAAAGCCCAGTAGCCTTATTCTTTTACTTAGACACAGCACGCTACAATGGCTACACCGTGTGTCATTGAGCGTAACACAGATAGCACTCACTCCATTGCCTGCACATTGCTCCGATGTGAATATGTGCAAGCATGCATATGTGTGTATGGTGCATGTTTGTACAGGCCACTATGACGTTATAATATCAGTATTTCAACAAGGATGCTATGTTGCTTTCTCAAGCACGCGAAGCACCTCATCTTTCTCCATAAGAGCAATTTACATTTAGTAAGCAATACCCCTGTCAAAATGCTTGGGAGACCCTGCATCCTCCCCCTCTTGGCCAATCGATTATGAAAACCACTCCTTCAGAGAGAAACCAATTATGTAGCTGGCGAGGAGTAGCCATCTCCAGGGCTTAGTCTTAATTGGCAGTCACGCTACATGGCAGACCACAGCCGTCCTCACACTAATTCTACTGAGTGCTTAATGTATTAATTAGCAGGTATTGATACTGCTCAACTATATCGATATCATATTAATCCACACTACTCTTCTCATAGACTCATTTGTGTGTGCCTAAGCCCTGATGAAATGTCCTTCCTCTCTTGTCATCTCATACTTAATTTCTCCCCTGCTGCCTTACTGTTTTACTCACTCCTTGTTCAGCCTCCATTTTGTTTTGCCTTGGCACATATTGACTGGTAATTGGCTGTGTCTCACCAATTAGAACACCAGCGCCATTGATTGTGTCCGCGTGAGGACAATAGACAGTATGTCAGCACTGGGCATGCTGAAAGCATATTGTAATTGTGCGCAAGTTATTTTTAGCAAGGTGCTTCATAGTTGCGAACTTCAAATATATTAATGTCATGAAAACAGTATATGCAGTCTTTAGTTTGCAGATATAAAAAAAATTTCAATCTGACCTTAAACAAAGTAAATGTTGTTTTACTATATACGTTGGAATGCAGTGTAGTGTACTAAACAATACCTCCAAGGGACACTAACTGCTCAGCAGTGCTACAATGAGGGCATCATACAGTCATAAAGCATAGGGCTTAACCACAAGTGGTGGCTTCCTGTTCTTCTCTCCGGAGACTGTGTGGAGATGTGTGAAGATGCAGGGGGTAAAAATAGAGGGATGAGGTATTGGGCATTCAACCTGCATGTGGAATAGGACTGGGTTTCCCATACTGAGTGGAAACCCATTTGTCTCTCTTGTGTACGCACTAGCCAGCCAGCTAGCATCTCTGTTTGGACAAGATCCCACAGCCTCAAAGGAGAAAGGATGGAAACTGAGAAATTAGGAGAAAAGAAACAAAGCAAAACAGAGAGGATTTCTGCACCACATTTTGGGGAAAAGGAGACAGAATGGCTTGATGGACTGCTGGGATTGTGGGAACGGTGTGTGAGTGACACACAAACACACACAGACAGCCCTGCTTGCTTTCTTTGCACATGGGCTGGAGTGCTAATGCTCAAATTGCCACCATCTCGCAGGAATCTCTGTCACTCTCCCAGACAAAGCCTGCGAAGATAAAGGAGCTGTGTTAGTATCCAGACGCCCACTGGCTTTCATGTCGCTGGATGCCCCTCAGGGGAGCAGCATTGCGTGAATGGCAGGCAAAGGTGGGAGGTGAGGGAATGTTAGATGGTCACTTCTGAAGCTATTCCTTTCCCATTTAAGTGGAATATATGCTCCTTTCACAGCTAAGGGAATTGGATCTGACTTTTATTCTCAGTTGATTTTTATTTTATTTTTTGCTACTTCCAATTTTTATAACCTGACTTTTTTTGTATTCCTGTCTGCCTCTCACCATCTCTTTCTGTCTCTGTAGTTCAATACATGCATCTCCTTGAATGCAGTGTATCCCTCTGTATCTATGTCTGCCTTCTTTGTCTTTTCATCACGAGTGCGGCGGCAGGCAGTAGGGTGACATTGCGTGCGTACTGTTAAAGCAGTAAAATAAACATCACCACTGTTTGTCATGCACTGTATCCAAGGGCAACATCTCTTTTCTCTAATGATAAGCTGACTGACTGTCTGATGCAAATGAGACCCACGTATGCAGGTTGCCGAACCTGAATGCTGTTGTTTCTTCCTACACAGATGGAACAATGTCAGTACATGATGAGGATGTCTAGAGGGCTGTGTGTTTATGTATCTGTGAGCGTGTACATGCTCATGTTTTAATGGCTCAAAGTTGCAGGTCATAAATTCACGCGATTGGTTTCTGGAGTATCCTCCCTGCTCACTATCACATGCTGCGTCTCTTTGCTCTAGGTGTGGTATTTCACTACCGGGCCCCTCATGATCGATACGCCCTGTCCTTCGCTGACGCCAAAAGGGTGTGTGTGGAGAACTCAGCGGTCATTGCAACACCAGGCCAGCTGCAGGCCACCTTCGCTGATGGATATGACAACTGTGATGCTGGCTGGCTGTCTGACCAGACTGTACGGTGAGGTTTTCCACTCTGCATACTTATACAGTATCAGGTTCAAAAGCTATTGTTTGTCGCTGTTGGATTAACTCACACTCTTCAAAGTCACTATGATTACTACTTTGTCTTTGATACTGGCTGCATTAGTAAAGTACCATGTATGTAGTAAAGGGCATCCTCAAGGGTGATATTTCACAAAAGTAGTATGTATACAGAATAAAAGAAACGGTGAAGAAGCCTAATTAGCCGTCTGGTTAGAGTTGATCTCTCAACAAATAAAACACAGCTATCCATTCGTTATGGGAGTAATTAGCACTTCATTGCATGATAAAAGCATTTCCTGTGACATATGCAGCAAAAGCCATAGAACAAAGCTTCAGTAACGAGTGTCCTGTAACCATTCTCTGGCGTTTGAGTAGAAATGTAAGCCTCTACACCCTTTGATTGACATTACATTGGGAACATTACTTCATCAGCTCCCTCATTGTCACACGCATTGCAGCTGCAGCTGAATATACTGGGCTAGACAGTAATTAGCAGTCTTGGGCGTAAAGTAGCACGGTTTGCTGACAGCTCCTGTTTGTTGGGCTAGGTTGCTATTTTAAAATCTCGATCAGACAATTGTTTCAGCCTAATATCTTTGATAATAGATCAAACATTGTAACAAAAATAAACGCACTCTGCTCCAAAAACAAATATGTATTAAAACCTGATCAACTATGTAGAAGGATGAAGCGTGGCAGCGCGGAAATCATTCTTATCTTTTTAGTGTTTTTATGAAAACCAAACGATGCAACATAATTGGACCTAATTGCTTGTTTGCACACTGGAAATGCAGTTAACTACATCTGCCCACATTGAGCTATCTTTCAGGCTGCTGTGTGTGTTCAGCTTGCCACCTTCTATAAAGTCTCTCTTAACATTACCAGTCAGAGTTCATCCCTCAACAGTGTTCTCCATATCTTAATTTTCGTTTCAAATCCCTGTTGCTCCAGTAGCCAAGCAGATTGACTGTTGTCTTACTGAGTTTTTCACAACCTTCCTGCGGCGCAGCTTCCTTCCCTATTTCTCTCCTTCGCTCCTGTTGTTTTCACTCGGGAGCTATCTAATTGGTCCAGATCCAGTAGGCTCTGACTGCACATCAGCCAGGAGGAAAGTGTCCAATTAATGCTGTGGAAAAAATACAGACATCAGCAATCGCTGTCCTCAGCCACCAAGCAGAAATAAAGAGGCTGAAGCCAGAGACACTACAAGACCTAGTTCTCTTGTTATACTCTGATGAAAACAGTTTGCTGCTGAAGAAAAGCACTGCAGGTTTATGCTTATGTGCAGGCATGTGTGTCTTCTGCATGTACGTTTGATTGTGTGCGTTTGTGTGTGTATGTGTGTCTTTTCCCTACTACTTCATAAGTCCCTGTATGCCCAGCGTAATCTTTTAATCAGCCTCTTTGCCTGTGCCCTGGTGCTGCTGGAATCAATGTTCTCGTGGAATAATTGCTCAGTTGGAGCCTGAATATAGATCTCTGTTTTCTCAGCCCCACAGGCATGCCAAGCCACAGAAGGAATTCCTGATTCTTTTAACCTCTCCTTGACTTCCTACCTCTGCATCCCTCTCTCTCTCTCTCTCTCTCTCTCTCTCTCTCTCTCCCAAGCTGTAGTGTTACTGGAATTATTGTATTTCCAGAGCATTAAACAGATTTAGAAATAATTTAAAGTAAAATGGTTGGGTAATTATTCTGTGAAACTCACACCGACGGCAAAATAATTAAAAGAAGCAACAAATTGTATCTGTTCGAGTGCTTTCCAATTGTTGTCCTGAGGTTGTTGTGACATGTAATGAAAGTTATTGTATATCTCGCTTTGGCATTTCAGCCAGTTTCAGGGGGGGGTATTTATGTGTTTATTTTTCGTTATTCTTTGGGTAATATATTTGGGTAATCTCTGGGAGGAAGATATACTTAAACTCATTGTATTCAGGGCAGGACATGATAAAAGTGTAGTGTAGTGTTCATCTTATTTTGTATGCATGTGAACACAGACTCATCCCCGGGGAGCAAGTTTGTCTGTGGCTGCCGTTTTCGTGGCCAGGCTATATAAATCCCCCTCTCTGCTTCCCTCCCTCTCTCTTTCTCCATCCTTTTTTCTTGGTTTTCTCTGCAGGTATCCCATCCAGTCGCCTCGGCCTGGTTGCTATGGCGATCGGGAGGACTCACCTGGAGTCCGTAACTACGGCAATAGGTCCCCTGATGAGCTGTTTGATGTCTACTGCTTTGCTAAGAAGCTTCAAGGTAGGAGTCAGGAGCTTCCACCATAAATTTAGATTTAGTCATGCATGGGTCCACTAAGCCATGGGTGTACAGCACGAGAACGCTGTGACCGGGACTTAATACTCTGTTAGCACTGAAAGGAAGGGGGCACTAGGAGAGGAAGGGTAGGAGAGTAGAGGGGGCGGAGAGAGAGAGAGAGATAATGCTAGTCCAGTTTTCATGTCACAACCTCCTGCAAGCATAAGCTAAGTGGGTCAGTAGTGTTATCCTAAAACTTTACTTTTTGATTTGCCGTGCCACAGGCAAAAGGGAATAGACCTTCAACAAGTGGACAAAATGTCTTTGACTTTTATTATTATTTTTATTTTATTAACTCATCTTTGACTTTGACTAAATCTTTCCCATGTTTGGAAACAGCAATTGTCCAATCATAAATTATCAAATATAATTAGACACAGCAAGCTTTGGATTTTTCCACATGCTGAAGCAGTGGGCATGAAGCTGTATTATGAGCAATAGTCCATCTATGAGAGTTTTTAGCCAAAAATAAAACAGCAAAAGTTGAAGGAATGGATTAAACAGTGTGTTCATTTGTTCTAACGGATGCTACAAACGTTAACTAGTTTTCTACAAACAGTAGGAACCTAGCCCAGCCTTACAAAGGCTAGGGGGTAGCATATCACATTATATCAAGAACAATGCTGCTACTTCATTTTCATATCTTAATTGTCATGGAGTAAAAGTTAGTTAAAAAGCTAGCTACAGCTGATAGCAACCGTTGGCATTTCAGCCATCAAAATTGAGAGTTGTCGACTAGAAATGAGAAGCCCGCTTTAAAATAAATTGTTAAGGTGCTATTGGGCATAGCCATTATAAAAGCCATATTCCTCAAAACCCCATATATAAAATCACAATGAACCTTTATGGGAGGTTGGGGATTTACACCTACTTCCAGTTAAGGAGGTGCAAATCGATATTTAATCTACTCGATGTCCACATAACTTGAGGCCTTCATTCCTCCAGGTAGTAGTAATTAATGTTTAAGATTAATTTCATGGGCAACTGGAGTTCCTGGGTGGCTCTCAGTACTCCTTAGATAGTTCAGGCAGTCCACTTGCCACTTTTCACTGCAACATATATCCAACACACCTTTTCTATGATGGCAGTGGACTCATTACCACTTACCAAAAGCCATGCCATCACTTGCTATCACTGCTGCCAATTACGTTCTTATATTATTATATAGGTGCCATGTTTACCTCCTGCATCCACTTGTAGACTCTGAGTTTAAGTTTTGTTGTCATCACTCTCCACACTCTGCTGTGCTGAGCTTGGTGTTTCCTTGTGACAGGGTCAAACGAACGAATAGGCTTTGTAGTTTGTACTTAATTCGTTCAGTGAGTCTTCACTGCAGCCGAGGGGGAGGGGGGCGCGAAAATAAAAACGGACCAAACCATTAGAGGAAGGGGTGACCAAACATGTTCAATGTATAAGCATGGGCCTATGGAGGGTTGTAACCAGGGACAACACTGCAACATGTAAAATATTTACTCTCCCACTTATGTAACAGCACAATGCACTC
>JAVQJL010035648.1:0-26667 GCA_036024295.1 Nannoperca obscura
AAATCCCATTACACCCAATAATCAGTATTAATAAAGTGCAGGTGAAAACTGGTAGATACTGGTGGAAAAGAGGAAGTGTGGTTACAAAGGTTGAGAAAACATACGCAATCATTTCACATTTGATGGACACAACTTTTCTTTATAGCCCCCCTCCCCCATCAACACTCTGAAACCTTTGTGTACGAGCACACATTCCCATTCCCTTCAACCAGTCAATGAGCTGATTGTATTCTGCACTGTGTGTGTGTGTGTGTGTATAGATGCACATTTACAGTGCATATTTTATTTACTTATTCTTGCACTACTCAATGACAGACACTGTGTGTCTCTTTATGCCAGGTTTATTTATTATATGTTCTTTAGGTGAATATATTAGTATATTTTATATTGGTTATATTTAGTTGTGTTTGCACTGAGGGATTGAGAGTAACGACATTTCAACCCTCTGTATGTCCTGTACATGCTGCAGAATTGACAATAAAGCAAAACTTGAAAGTTGAACTTGCTGATGACGTCCAACGTACAAATGTTCAAAATGACAAAACAAGTTGCTGGTAAAGAACAGTTTGTTTGTTTTGTTTATTAGAAAGGACAGGATAAAGACTGTGTTGTGGTTATTGTAAGTCCCTTTGAGTAAGTGAGACAGATATAATATTTTGCTTTTTCAGTAGTGCCTTGGGTTTGAACTAAATCTGTTGAAGTGACATTTAGAAATTATTCTACTCATTACTAACTTCCTCAATATTAGATGTGGCCCAGTTTAGCTAGTTTTGTATGATTTCTATGGCTTTTCTTTCTGCCTTTATTAGACAGTTAATATTATAGACACAGACAGGAAATGAGCATGGTTTAATACCAGCCTTCGGCTACCAGGACACCCGTGGTTTCAAATGTTAATTAAGAAACTGATTACTCAGCTGCAGCCTTGTGTTTTTATACGTCTGTATGTAATGTGGAAGGGGTCAATCACCAACTGTGCAGCTCTTGATGAAGCCCCCCTGCAGGCAGCCACCGTGCACTTCCTGGTCAGCACCGAATGGCAGAAAAAGTTACTTATTTTGAACGTTAAAGCACTCAAAATCCAACAGAAGACGACTGTGGGAGGTGGTGGAGTCCCACGTGCCCAGCAACCCTTCACCGAATAAATAAAGCTCAAGAAACACACACACACACACACACACACACACACACCCCCCTACTCTCTTTTATTGTTAAAACAAAGCCCTGATGGGTTCCCTTCACACTGGATTAAGCCTAAAGTGTTAGAATAAGGAGAAACATGAGCACCAGCCACTGACTTGTATTAAGCTTTAGAGTAAATCTGACACATACTTGGTCTGAACATGCGAGACCTGCACCCCATTTCTTATCCTGCAGATGTATCAGAGAATATTTCCTTCAGGTTGCAGCATGTTTTAACATCTCAGGAGCTGGAGAGTGTATCTGTGTGTGTGTGTGTGTGTGTTTGAAGGGGTCGAGAGGGCATTCATTTCATTCATCATTGAGAGGAACTAAGAAGTGTATCACCTCTTACAAGTCTCTACAGTGTCGGAATTTAAACCTCCTCCTCGATGAAGCAGGAGTCTCGGTGCCGTTCTCCAACAGATGAAAGCAGACACACAATTACTTGACTGCTCTGGAAAGAATGAGCCCTGAGCTTGGCGTTGATTATCGGTTGGCTGTGCTGCGAGCAAGTCGGCATCATGAGTTGGCACATGAATCGACTCATGTTTATTATGAAATCTTCGCAGTAGAGAACAGTGCGAGGACGAGCTCCTGGACCTGTTTTGGTGCACTGTTGCATGTTCTACTGCAAAATGCCTGCAGGTCGTTAACCGATACCTGTATTCATTCAGTCATTACTACAAACTCCTGCGTAAGAACGTGAAGACGCAGGCGACTAACCCGGAATAACTCGACTTGACTTAACTTGTGAAGAGGAAGGGTTTGAGCAGGTTTACAGATGAAGAGAGGAAGGAAGTGAGACGGAGCACCGAGTGGAGGAGGACTCGCTTCCTTTTAAAGTCTAGCACCTGGACAGATGGCGAAAAGGGAAAAGGGACAGCGAGAGAAGCAGCAGCAATGGAAAAAGCTGCCACACATGCATATTAGAGTCTGCTGCGAATACCAATGTGTTTCTTTCTGCTCCATTTCCTAATCTTTCCCTTGGCACGCATGTTCTTCTATTCCTTATTCTCTCGGAGATTGCCGTCCTGATTCCTTTGCTTTGCTGTTATCACCAGCACTGTTGTGTTTAACAGATAATGGAACAGGGACGTTGAAAAGGAAAGAGAGATAAAACGGGGATTAAATAAAGCACACTCAGTACAGACGTGAGATGTGATTGGTTGAGAAAGAAAACAACAACGCCGCTTAAAGAAATCTCCATAATTTCCATCTATTTTAATGTCCATGTTGTCGTTCGACACAACTTCTGCATTTGATTTGATGCAGATTTGATGAATTGAGTGACAAAAAACCTGGAGAAGACCCAAAGTTTCATAGAAACTGATTTCTGCGGAGTGCAGGGCCAGAATTTAACAGCAATACAACCAAAAAACATTCAATGTAGCATCAAGAGACACAAAAATAAAAAAAAAGGTGGAACATTTGGGGGACTGGACGGTGACGAAAGTAAGGAATATGAAAATCAGGAGTAAAAAAGACGACCGATTCCTCGTGGCTCCAGTTCATGTTTCTGTGTGTAACACCAGGAAATCTAATGTTTATTCACATTGATGTGTTTTAGAATTTAGTGCGTTCAGAAACAAATGTTTGAAGCATTATATCACACGATTGTGTGCAGAATCACATAAAACTTCACTGTTGTAGATTATATTTCATCTGACAAAAGCATCCAACCGAGTAAATCACTAACATTTAGTAAAATATAACGTGACATTATCATATAATCACCACTGAAAGAAAACTATGAATTAGTGCGTATTTGTTGTATAGCGGACTATAACAATACATACAACACAATAACCAATCCAAACACAACCCAGCAGGTGAATATGTGAACATTTGAAATAACGTCTTGTGTGGCAACAAAGACTTCAACCCCCCCTGTGATGCCTTTGGGGACAGCTGGGAAGGAGCTGCATGCTTTGTCTCACTCTGGGAAGCTGCTTTTGCTGCAGGTTGTTGTTTTCTGTGATAAGAAACTTCCCCGATAAGATCTGAAATACACGCGTGGATCGATGTTCAAAGCTGTGAAGACGAGTCTCAGCCATGACTGACTGATGAGACGAGGTAACAACAAAAAAGCACCACAACACTTCACCTGTCTACCGCGTCCCTTTGCTAAATTGGTGCCAATTGCACTCTGGAGGGGACGACGTTTAAAAACAGGAAGGATGAAATGTGGAGGTAGGGTGGGAGGAAGGAAGAGAAAGAGAAAGGAAGGGAAACACACAAAAGAAAGGTTTGTTGACAGATTCGTCAACCACAGAGCTATTAGCACCGCGGCCCCGCAGGCAAAGTGGTTCTCCACAGGTCGAAAAGTCAAAGTGGCGCAAGTCTGAGGCGCATCCTGAGACAGCAAGGGTCAGGGCTATCCAACAGAGGATGTGACCCAAGTCGGCTAAACGTAAACAATATTATAATGAGTCTTTTCTGTTTACTGGCACGCTCATACATATTCATGCTGCCAGCAGGGCCCACGGGTTGATGCAGCCAGGAGCCAACTCTGTCAGGGGCCTCACCTTTCCCTCCTCTTTGCTAGCAGCTTTAACTTTGCAAAAAATGTAAATGTGTTGTTGTGAATATATAAAGAAGGTCTGTGGCCACACTGGATCTCTACATACAGCTGTGAACCACTGCAGAAATAAACAATAAATTGGTAGTTAAGGAATATTTACTTCTATTTTTCTTTTTCTGCCTGGTTACCACTCAAAAATGTCTGACTGCATGATGGGAAACAAACCCATTAGCACTGTGGAGATTCTTTGCACTAGATGTTCTGCTCAGTTTTGTTGGGATGAATAAGAAAAGCTACCAAACATCTTAGATTTTCCAACAAAGAACGATTACAGAGGCACAAACTCTTCCAAGCGTCCAGCGGTCAAGGCGAGGTCACAGATAAGCTAACAGCTTGGGGCGACGGGGGGATGAGCAGCAAATGCAGCACGGCCAATAACTGCAGGGTCAAAGGTGAGCTATCACACCTCGGGGCTTCGTGCGATAGATTTATCTACGCTCGGCTCATTTACATGCCAGAAGGTCAAAAGGTCGGCTCTGATTTCACCGCTCCGTGAAGGCACGACAGCTCGTGTGGATTCCACGTGGACAGTTTAACAGGTACAGCAGTCAACATCTGTATCACATCTAACTCCAAGTTATTTACCTTTAAATCAGATAAGCAACTTTGAATCATGTATGTAACTAAGAAAGAAGGTCGACCATCTACACACGTGGTGCACAGCATGCTAGTAAGCCAAGTTTGTCTTCAAATGTAACTTGTATGTTTGCTCAGTACATCATAACTTAACATTTTGATTACAGGACCTAAAGTCAAGAATATATGAATAAGATAATCACATATCAGGTGATTCTGTAGCTCCTGTAGGATTGAACGTATCCTGTACAAAAGTCCCTTAGCATCATGCTGCTGTTAAATGGCTTTATTATATTCTGCTGCATCATCTATAATACTTATTTTTGGATAAGCATAAGGTCTCCAGAAAGGTTCAGACTTGCAGCTAAGTTTATCTTTTTTCATCATTTTCTATTAAGGTTTAAGTGATTCTAGGTTTTTGCTTTGTAACTCCTCAAGAGAGCGTCAAAGAGACAAAAACAACACATCGTCACTCTTGTGACTCCTTGATGGCAAATCCAGGGCTTTCTACACGTGGAAAGGCACCTCGTGTTAATAACAGCGAGCACCTAATTTCTCCCTGGAACATGAAAGAGGAGCAAGCTGGTTCGGATGTAGCTGCAGATCCCTCTGAGACCCGGACGACATTTCTAATCTCACGTGTCTCCCGTCATCTCATGACATCTTTAAACCTGCGTCAAACAGCAGCGGGCTAATTCTTTCACCTGTCTTTCAACCTGTGTTTAGAATACAGTCACCTAAAGATATAAGTGTGACAGACCTCAGACCACTTAGCAACAAAAGAATGTAAATGTAAACAGGAGTATTACGAGCACACTCTTATTAGCCGTCAGTGGGGAGCCCTTGAGCAAGGCATTGAGCTCCAAATTGCACCAGTGAAGCTTCTCAGGGACTGAGTGTTGTTGCACTGCTCCCAGGTGTGACAGTGTCTAACAATATAAATGTGAAGCAGGGTGGTGCAGCAAACCAGCATGCTCAGCACAAAGAGCGTCCTCAGGACAATAAAGGTTACAGATAAATAGCAAATCCACCGTCACATGCACAGTTTGCAGAAGTGTTGCATTGCTACAAATGTAAAACCAGCTCCTTTTCAACAGTCAACATACATATTTTTCACATAAAAATCTTCATAGGATTCAAACGATTCCTCTGTTGTTGTTGTTGTGCCTCCAGAGAGGAAGCCTGCAGCTGCATGCTGAAAGGATCTGGCTGGACGAGCCTCAGTTACAAGCTCACAGAAGATTAATGCACCTCATCACTGTCAAAATAAATCTAAAGGAGGACTTGAAAGCTGGAGAATCGGAGCTCATCTCGGCCTCGTCTAGGAGTAAGAAATGACTGTCTTTAGAGCGCAGAAGAAGAAATAGGGCTCTGTATCGGCGATGCCTCTCTGGTCATTATCAAAGATGACTGTGGAGTCTGTAAAGGAGAGTGTCGTATTCCTTTGAAATCTAATTTATGCTAAGATTGGAGCTAAACTGCTTCTCCCGATTTGTCTTCATTAGGCCGTAAAAATGTCTTAAATGTTCAACTCATTCAGAAAGTTTGAAAAAACTTTCTGCGCTCCTGCTTTGCTATTAAGGCATATTTGCTGCTTTTCACATGTTCTCGTGCTATTACCAGTCTGTAAAAGTTGGATTTCAGGTTTCAAGTTACGGAATCCGACATGGCAGAAAATAAACTGCATGTAAATGTCTGAATGCTTTAAGTGAGAGCCAAGAGTCCATTTTTCAGGGTAACTACTCCCCAATTTCATTTGAATCACAGAAACTATTTTCCAGCCTACACATCTCAGTGAGCATTAGGTAACTATTGCATGAAGATGTTCAAAATTATCAAGAAGGCACAAAATGACTGGAAAGTTCAGAGCCGAGCAGCTCCGTTGGCCAGAACTCGTGTGCATTTCTGAGCTTAGACACTTATTTGTAAGCGTTTCCACCTCAGGTGTTATCAAAATTAAATATCTTTACATTACTAATATACCAATACACACAATACACATTTTAAATGCTTTTTATCCATTCTCAGCATGTCATGCAATATTATTAACTTCTGATACCACCTCTAAAACTGTGTTTCACACACAGCTGGGAGGTCCAAGTGTAATCACACCGAGACGTACTGAAACCATGAGACTCAGCGCTGTAATGAGACATTATCACAGAAGAATGCTCTAAATGAATCCACGACGACACATGAAGGGCTCGAGACCATATTGAGATATATAGGATAGTGAGAACAGTGCCCTTGCAGCAGGGTTACCACACCAAGCAGAGGAGCAGCGATTCTCAAACATGTAGAGATGGAAATCTGACCATTTTGATTAAAGTAGCAGGCGATTACACACCACCAGTAGAGGACAAGTCACCTGATAAAACTTCGTAAGGAGGTAATTGGAAGAAAAATCAAACCTACATTCATAAGGTTGGTGATCCGAGGTGTAACTTAAACTTATACAAGTTTATATACAAGTTTATACTGGACCGCATCCCATTCCTCGATTAAGTGATGAATGTAGAACAGGGCCTTCTTTCCATTTTGTGCCATGAAGGAAAACAGATGTTAATGATGTGCAGCTCCTCAACAAGCATCCAACATGTGTGCAGTTAATATAAAGGTTGACGCTGTTGATTGATTGACTGCAGTGCAGTGCAGAAATACCACAGACGCCAGCTTTAACTTTTAACTTTAATCTAATTATTGAGAGTAACGCAACACTTGTTAGCATGTAAAAAAACAGTGTCTGGTGGAGTTCTGCTTTTGGATCTCTAGCAAAGTTTGAAGATGAATGAAAACTGTCCCAGGAGAGAGACGCGCCGCTGGCTTCAGGGCTAAAATCCATCACATAATGAGTGATTTTAAAACATTACAAAGTCAACAGGCTTGAAGACAAACACTGAGGCACTGCTGCAGCATCTTCAGACCAGCCAACATTTGTTTAACTTAAAATATAGCACTAGAATAATGTGTCCAGAAATAAAACCTTTAAAAATCCCCCGCACTCCTGAGCTAGCTGCCTCTCGGCTCTGAATCCCCACCTGCCACACTTCATCAGATACGGTTGCATGAACTAAATGTGCAACTTACTTGCCGCAAAACACTCCGTTAGAAAGTAAGACAATCAAATAAACACAAAGGAATCAACCGGTTGAATCCGATACCCTCCAACTCAAAACAAGCTGCTTATCTAAAATGTCTGCAGCGGTGAAGAGCGAACTCTTTCAAAGCTGTAGAACTGACCTGGAAACGTAATGCTGTTGCTACAACTACTGCAAAAACTCAAAAACCCCAAAACCTTTTCTACCATTGCTAATCCAAGTACTCCTACAACTGCTTCAAATAATAAAAACTCATTCCACTAATGTCCTACTAAGTGATGTTAACTCAAATTCTATAAAGGACACTTAATCATTAACAGCATTTAGCACCGACCACCTGCTGCCAAACATTTGCATTAAGCTAAATAAACTGTATATATATATATTTAAATATTAAATCTGTAATTCTGCCTTCACAACATGGTTCACCAAGTACTTGATTCTGCTCATGACATAAGAAAACAGAGAACACCTCTGGTTCACACAGAGCTGTGAAAAGGCACTGTGTGTGTGTGTGTGTGTGTGTGTGTGTGTGTGTGCGCATGCAAGACAGAGCAGAGAGAGAAGAGAAAAAAAAGTCTTTCATGTTCTTTAATGAGAACAAGAAAAAAAACCACAGGAAGTCCACACACAAAGAATGTGCGCACACACTTTTAGCAACAGAAAGAACAAAACTGAGAAGTACAGTGAAACCTGTGTGTGAGTGTGTGTGTGTGTGTGTGTGTGTGTGTGTGTGTGAGACAGGCAGACAGACAGCGTGAGGAGAGGAAAGACGTGTTCAGTCATTGTGGCTTCCACTGCTCACTCTGACTGCACAGCGAGTCCTCTCCTGCATATTTGAAACAAGCCGGAAACGATCTGGCTTCATGTGAAATGGCAGCGATGGCGACAGCACGGATGTGTCGCAGTGACCTGAGCGGCTTCGTGGTTAACCACCACGCGGGATGCAAACACACATTCGAAGTGTCGCAGGTTTTATGTTCATCTAAAGTGCAGTGACAGCTTGTCGAGATCACTGCGGTTGTTTTTGACCCACGTCGCACTGACTCAGGATACAGGAAGCTGCAGTGGTTAAAGCCTTCAAGTGGTTGAGTGGTAGAAACCCAACAAACGGCTACGACAAAAAGAAAATGAGAAGAGAAGAGGACAGGAAGCAGAGATAGACAGATTTATGGCCAGGAAAAATCATTATCATGTAAACCAATGGGCAGGGGCGAATACAATCCACCTGCAAGTCAAACAGGAGGGAACAAGAAACTGAAAGAGAAAGAGAAAGGTTTCAATAAAGAACATGAGTAAGAAAAAGACACCAAAGGGGAAAAGAGAGTGAAAAGGGGTTCACGGAAGAAGGATATTAAGAAAAAGAAATGAGAAAGAGTGAAAGCCTGAGACAGAAAAACAAAGGAAGGAAAGAAATAAAGAGACAGTTTGAGATAAAAGAAAAAGTAACAGTGAGAGGAGGGAGTAAAGAAAACCCGGAGGAAACTACTCGTCCACCAGATATTTACAGAACGGAAACAAAACACACAAACAAACAAACAAACAAAACAAAAGGAGAAAATAATTACAGCCGTTGACAGATAACAGTGGATGGCTGTCCCATGATGGAGGAGAAGAAAACATATTTTATGGCATTTATAGGCCGGAAGGAAGGAACAGTAGAAGTAAAAGACAAAACAAAGGAAATAATGACACGAGCAGGGGAGTGAATGAGCTTCCCACTCATCTAAACAGTTTGAAACCGACAAGTTAGAGAAGACAAATGTTTAAAAAGGTCCAATTACAGAGATGAATATACAGAGGGGGTTGGAAAGCCTGTGATAAACACACGTCATCCAATCATCCTACGCATGAACCCTGTTCAGACCGACCACAAGAACGTCCCAGAATCCCACTTCATGAGCAACAAAGATGCAATCAACACCGAGCCTCAAGTAAAAAGGTCAAAGCAAAAGATTAGCATCCGTTCTGTGAGGTGAGTTAGCACGTTAGCACGTTAGCTCTTCCTGTTTCCTCGTCTAGAGTGGGTTTCTTGAATGGGTTTTTGTTTGAATGCCTTAAATAAGATCTGTTTTGTTCTACAATCATAAAATCCCCACTTGTGAGTTTTGAAGCTTTTGTGTCTTAAAAAAAGCTGCTAAATGACTCCAGAGGTTGTCAGGGACTCGACTTGTCACTCATCTACTTCACAGCCTCGCTGGGTTTCTACCTGCGGTCTTGCAAACTATTCTAACTTTCCCAAAGGCTTTTTTGTCAAAGTGCACAAAATCAAATCCCAAGTTGGAAGCTTAGTGGTGGAGACGCTGAAGTTGTGCGACAGTGTTGTAACTTCCGGGTTGGTATCCCTGGAGTGCTGTATTGATGACACCATAAAGTCTAAATCATCCAAACGACCTCCTTTAACTCGCCTGCACATTTAGCAGCGACCGGAGGACAAACCCAGCGTTCCCGTACTGTAGCCCTCTGCTGGCCTGCCTCCCTGCATCCCTCAGATCTAAACGAGGTTGTCACAGTGTCAAATAGAGAGTGATGGAGCTTCAGCTGCACTGAAACCCCTCCACCTCCCTCTCCTCTCGCTGCCTTCCTCCCTTTCCACTTTCACTAAATCAACATCCCTTCCCCTCTCTGGCCTCCCTGCGCTGATTATTTATTGCTTCATCGTTCATCTTTATCTGTGGCAGCAGATTGACACCACATCCAGTTGCTGTTTGTCCTGTTGAAGGCCAACGTGTCTGTAATTCAAGCCTTGTTCACGTCTCGTATCACATACACAAGGTTTTCTACACAGAGACAATACGACTCATGTTCCTGATTATTCCTCAGCCACAGTGGCAAGGGTGGTTTTGGGAACACAGCACATCCCTGCACACCAAGCACAAATCAATGGGCTATTACTTGTGGTGGTGAAAGGGATCACAAAACTCACGGTTTGGATCATGGATCATTTTTCGGATCATAGAAAAGAAAGAAGTGAGACAAATAACTCTAAGTGTGTTATTTATTAAATATCTTCACTGACACCCCGAGGTGATGTCTTTCAAATGATCTTTTGGTTTTCTCGTTGCACGACGTCTAGACACCGTTAGTTTTGTCCACCACGGGGAAGCCAAAATGCTCTTCCTTTCTCCTGCTGCACTCCTTTTTCCTCTTGTAACGTACATCCCTGATTCGTTTGGATTCAACGTGCATCGTTCACGCATCTGTCTTGTATCTTTTCACTGCAACTCTGCATCCAGATTTAAGAACTTTAAGAACTTGTTATTTAAAAAGTACGTAACAGCAGCAGTAAAACTGTATGTCACACTATGATGGTTAAACTTTAATACAATTAATCCGCACGGATCAACTGCGATCTGTTACACCACTAACTACTTGCTCCCAGGAAGTCAGTATTGATGGACACTGGGTCCGTTGTAACTTTATTCTAATTAAATAAATTATTTCTGTATTTTCCTCCACTCTTTTATTAACCAGTGTTAAAATGCTACCTCTTCCTCCGACATGCAGTAAACACTTCATCTGTCCACACATTTACGTTGTGTCTCAACTGTTCAGTCAGATCCTTTTTATTTCTTTAATCTAATCAGGAAATGTCACATTTGTGACTGCATTTTATTTATGCAAAGTTCATCCACCATGCAAGTAAAATAACAGGCACCGCCCAGTCGCACGCATCTGATCTCAGCACCTAGTTGGTTAGAAAGAGACCTCAGGGCACAGGACCCCTCCCATCAGGGCGCTGATATAAAGTCTGGCCTGAACAAACATGTTCAGAAATGTATTCTGTCCAACATCTATTAACTTTAACAACAGGCAGTGGAAAAACTACTGCAATATCTACTTAACCTAATGAGTGTTTTACTGTGTGTGTGTCTTCTCATACGATGCACAATAAAGATCATGTGGAGGAAACACGGAAGAAAGAAACATGTTTATTTCCCTCAAACAACAAGACAGCCTGCATGTATTTGAGAAAGAAAGTCATCTGTTAATTTGTTCTGCAAACAACCAAACAACAAAGTTATCCATCTTCATACGACAAAGAGGAATGAACAAACGTCTTCCTCTGTATACACATCCACATTTGGCTGAATAAGCAATCAACCAAATACACTCAGTGTCCTCCCACCATGTGTTTGGCAGCATATAGTGTACACAAGAACAAGAACATGAACAGATCCACATCCCCATCACCAAGTATTGACATATGCAGCAGTGCAAACGCACATCTTGACTGTCCTCGTGCAGCTCCGCGTTGCCACAGCTGACATGCTGTTCATGCTGACAAGTTTACCCAAGCCTGACTTTCCTTCCACACCAACTGTCTCAGTGCAGATACATCCTCGCTACGGAGTAATGAACTGTCCAAGTAAAAAACAGCATATGAATCATCTAAAAAAAACTTGCCACAACTTGTTATTTCTTCATTCTCAGCGTGTTTGAGAGGACTGACCAAAGTTATCTTGTCAAAAAACTTGGACATTAAAACTTATTCCAGGGTTTTTAAAGCCTTTATTTCCCCAAACCATTCGCATGCATTCTTAATTTTAAGCACCTAAATCATCCACACCGCCCAATCAGGGCATGTTACTGACACTGACGAAGGTCCCTGATGAAAAAGCGTGCTCAGTAATATAACTGAATATTACATAAAGTGTGTGGATTATTTTATTATTGTCTCACATCTCTAACGACTGATTCAGATCAACATTCAAAGACTACAACAGAAGAGAAGGCCTCACTTCCTCAATCAGGAAACCACCGCAGCAAAGACGGGTTTCTACACAGCGGAGTATTACACAGCATCTGTAACCTGATGGGTGTTAGCATTACTGGGTACTGGAACTTGAACTTGCAGCGTGAAAGTGCTCGGATAGTAAACAGGAATGTAAAAACAGAGTCATCCTTAACAAAGAGGCAAAAACATTTGCTCAGCAAACTCTAGATAAACACAGGGTAGAAAAGTACACAATTCATTCTCAAAATACTTGTGGGAAGGCCTAAATTAACTGTGTGGCTCAGTGTTATGTGACACAGGCTGTATTTTGTCCTTTTTTCTTAAACACACACACACACACACACCCCTGATGAGTGGAACTTGAGGTTCAAGCTGTGATTTCATTATTCCTGCCTGTCCTCCGCTGACACGGTCTAATTATTGTGCCCTGAACAAACGGCCCAGGAACTACACCTCTATAAATGGTTCATGTCAGACACACACACACACACACACACAGATTGGTCTTGTGCTCAGAGTGAGGGTCTGTAATTGAAAGGTCACAAGCTCAAGCTCTGAAACAGAATATCTGATGTCCAGGTGACAGGAAAAGTGGGGTTTTATAAAGTGAACTATCACTTCAGGGGTCACTCCTGTGGGTTATCATGACATTTCACTCTGCAGCTGACGAGACAAACTGATTCCAACCAGTGCAAGTATCACAAGCTGTCGGAGAAGTTTTAAATCTAAATCACCTCTTTAAATTGGCAGCAAGGAGACCACCGAGCAAGGCACTGGCCTGACCGTCAGCAGCATGAGGAGCTGGGGTGTGAACTAACACACCTGCATAACCCCCCCACAGCTGCCTCCAGGTTCACCTTTAACCAGCCACGCTTACTGTACATTTACAGAGCAGCAGAGGGTGGATACCCGACCCAAGCCTGCCGGGTTGGGACAAAAATGCTTCCTGTTGATGTTATTTACACGACACCACATGAACGGTAAATATTCATGTAGCCCGGCTAAGGATGGAGGACATGCATCAAAATTTGTCATCGGGGGTTGTTTAGAAAACCAATGAAAGCCATGCAGAGAAATCGTCGATACAGAGGCGTGCAGCAGGCTCGGGTCTGACTCCACAGTGTAATGCACAAGAACATCGATTTCTGGGTGTGTAAACTGTCATTTAATGAGTTTAAAACCTGCATGATTGATCATTTGGGATTGCTAGAAGTCCAAAACGTATGAAGAGAGGAGCCGGGTTTTCATTCAGTTGTTGCTCATTAAGACCGCAGAAAACATGCACAGACAGGTTCCTGAACATGGCATGGTAAAGCACTTCTAGCTGGTTTGTGCAGAAAGCTCAATGAGTGCAAAGTTGGCAGCAGGGAGGAGCTGTCTTCTGTCACAGAGTCAAACCCTGGAGACAATAAGTACACACTGATGCCGTGAAGAAGATAAGGGGGTTAGTTTGTTGCATTTAAAGTTAGCTGCGTGGTGACTACGGAAAGTTTCAAGTCTGTGCAGGTTAATTCGCTGCCTGCATTGAAGAGAATCTTACCTGAAAAGTACTTTTGCTATTAAAAATGCTAAGCAGTGCTGTGAAATGTGTGGGATTTATAGCAAGTGTGTAAAAACACACACACTGGCTCCAGTGTAAGTTCTGTGCACAGGAGAGTAAACTAAAGCATCAAGACAGTGATGAGGCTTCAGACAGCATTAATCCCGACACAGCAGTGAACCATGGCGTGAGTGATTTAGATTCCGATGGGGTGAGAAAGTGGATCAGGATGTAAGACTGATAAAATAAAAACAAAGCTCAGTATATTTGCTACACAAGCAGGCCCACGCCTGCCTGCCGCTCCGCTCCGCTGCCAAAACGATGCCCTGAAAAGCAACACTGAGCAAAAACTGCAAGATTGTAAAATCCTGAAAAAGATCAATGCAGAGCGGACGTTTGAAAACCCTGATCCTTCCTGCAGTTTCTGGTCTGAGCGATGCAGCAATCAAACACTAAAAGGACTGATGTGCTGCCGCGAACAGTAACCGAACCGCTGATGCATGTTTTCACAAACACCAAACAAAGTGTTGGAAAGTGTCGAGAACATATGGTCTTTAAATTAAAGCACAAGGACCAAACGCTTCCCATCCCAGAATGAAAGCGTCTGTCAAGCTCGAGTCACAACTCTGACACCCGACATCCATCGGAAGACCCATGGGCCCTCACAAAATACACGCTGCCATGGCAACTAGCACGAGTCACACTGTTATAAAACTTAACTGGGTGTACCTGTGTGTGTGTGTGTGTGTGTGTGTGTGTGTGTGTGTGTGTGTGAAATCTCCACTGTTTGTTCTATAAGAGAATAACAAGCTCTGGCAGCTTTAAAATTAAGTTAACTATTTGGTTTGACAGTGGCAACCTTCATTGTGTGCACTATGAGACTCTAGTTTTACGCTGTTGTCACGCGATCAAAGAACATAAGCAGTTTGTGTTGTGTCATAATTTAGTGATAAAATGCCAAAGCTCAACATAAAAACCAGGCCTGGCTGTTAAATGAGAGTTAACATCCCATTACAGATGTTTCACAGTTGAAATGCATCCTGAAGGGTCAACAGGTGCATCTGCAACAACAGGTACTGGCAGCTGGACAGTGGATGTGCATGCAGGTTCATCCTCTGGCTCTTTAGGAAGCACAAACAGCTCAAACTTCACTGTTTACCAAAAGTTTCCTTCATTCAAAATCCAATCAATTTAAGTACAAAGCGTCTTCAACAACACAAACGGCTTTGCAATAATGTTCTTTACAGGGAGTAAAGGGTGGCAATGAAATAAACAGCTTCTGTAGGCCTTAGAAAGAAATAAAATAAGAAAAGGTTGGGCAGAATTATAAAACTGTGATAGAAAATAAACAGGAAAAAACCTTTTAACTATTAAAGGACTCAATCTGCTTCAGCGGAAGTTGTCAAGTCTTAAAATATACACAAAAAACACTTTGCACAGACGCGAAGTCCTGAACCATCTGTTCACATGGAACACAGTGCACTTGTACGCAGGTAAATTAGCCCTCATCAAAAACAGTATGATATGCATGTGCCTTGTTGCCGAGTTACCGGTGGGGGATAAACTCCTTTACCTCGTTAACATGCACAGCAGTTAGTAGAAGTTCTGCTGCACACTTTACTTCATCTGCGTCTGCTGTTAACACGATGCAGTAATAAAGTAGCTGAACAGCAGACAGACAGACAGGCAGGCCGGAGGACAGACAGGTGTATGTTCTGACCTGTAGATGCCACCTGGGTTCTCTGAGAGATTAGATGAGTTATAGCGCTCTCATGTCAGATTACACTCCACATCCATCACACAATGGAGGACAGACGGCAAGAGAATTCGTTGGACAAATAGTGTGTCTGAAGAGCAGGAAGACCGGGAGCTGCAGAAAAGATATTTGAGCCAGCGCTCTGATGCACAGGTGAGCAGGTCAGGTGTCCGACAGGCCACTTCCTGATATGATTTGATGGTTTAGTTCGATAGTTTGTCCACCAGAGAGTACACAAGTGTATTATTGTACTGTAAAATGTCCCGCCCAGCACACTTCCTGGTTGCAATTGTTAAAAAAAACAAATTTAAAGGAAACCTTATCAAAAACAAATATCCTGCATCAGTTGGGAAGCAATGTTTCCTCAGATTGATCACAAATGACAAATGTGAGCTGCTAACCGCATTAACAACTAACTGAAGCCATGAATTATTTGAAATGAAGTATTTGGAATATATGGATGGATGGAGGAGGGCGGTTTTCGGCTCCAGGACTAAGTCAACATTGGATTTTATTGTAACTGGTGTCAGAGCTGTTGTCTTCTGCGAAGGAGCAAGCTTCAAACCTTTCAGAGACACCTTTCAAACAACAGTACTCAAATCTTTGCTCTCAGCACACTTATTCCTTTAAGACATAAAGTGTAGAGCCTGGCAGCCCTCTGAGCAGGTCAGCTGTACCCTGCAAGTACCCGGGTGACCTGCAGACACACACCACAACATTAGCAGACTGACAGCCGTGCAGGCAGGCAGCTGTTACAGGTCTGATCAGTAGCAAGGACAAGCCTGTGAGGCTATAGCTGTGGTATTCAGCAAGTGTGGGCAAGGAGCGGACTGTCAGCTATGAGCACGGAAAAGTCGACGGAGAGAGGCAAAGCTGTGAGAAAGAGGTGGAAGGGAGGTGCATGGTGCCGAGACAGAGCTGAGAGTCTTGGGGGCAAAGGAAGAAGAGAAGGGATTCAATCTCTTCATCAGATGTGATCTTCACTTTATATTCTCATCATCTGCAGGAAGAAGAAACTGTTGAATGGCACCTAAACTCATCTATTCTTCTGATTCTAGAGCTGAGTGAACCAGATAAATAAAGCTTTAAGTATCAGTGTTTGTCTTCATATCCTCACAGGATCAATATTAAACTTACGAGTGAATTCACAGTTCAGGTATCATGGCAACAAAGAGAAAGAAAAGACAGCAGATGAAGGAACTACATTTAGCCTGTATATTTCACTTTAACATGTAAAGTCAGTGTATGTTTGTTGTCAGATATGTTTTAAGGACAAAGTCTAAAAAATAACGAGAAATAGTGTAAAAAAACAAACAACAAAGTTTGAAGGGAGTAATGAGAAAAGTCAAAACATAAAAAACTGTTCAAACAGAGAGCTGGAGGGGAAGATGATGGAGGTGTGTGTGTGTGGGTGTGTGTGTGTGTGGAGGGGGGGTTAAATAAGACAAGCAAAGGTGGTGGGGTGGAGTCATGTAAAAATGCAAAACGTTTTATCACAGTTTGGCTCCTCTCGCCCCCATCTGTCCCCTTTTAGTCTGCAGCAAGTCACCAGAAGGTGACACACACACACACAGTATATATAACATAAAACATCGTGTCATGTTCATTGAACGTTCAGCACGTCACATGGCGTCCTGCAGCTTGACAAAACAACATGGAGACATTAACGGAGGTGAAACTCGGCCACGATGACCAACAATCGGTCAATGCTATAAAAGAAACTTCCAAAGATGTGACACACCACACACACACACACACACACACACACCAGAGACGTTTTAGTCTTAATACAGAGGTCACAGCACTAAGCAACCCCTAAACTGCACAAGATCACTGGACCACGAATCAGGCGCCCCAGAAACTGCTGCAATGTGAGCAGAAAGGACAAAGACTGGACTGCGATGCAAAGACGAGGGCAACAAGGACTGAACTCTGCAGAGAGCTGGACAGTGACTTTGTGGGTGAGAGGCTTTTCTCTCGCGACACAAGGCTGCATTATTTCAACCAATGTTCTGCCTGCAACCCCTGAATCATGTAGTGTTTCATTTCCACCACATGGAAGGCAACAGAGCATTAGCATTAGCATTAGCCTGTCCTAAGTAAGTCTGAAGAAATATGGGCACACACATGCAGAGTCCTCCGTGTTTGCATTAAAGGCTGCAGAGTGTAGTTTCTAACAAGCACAAAACACACAATTTAGGCTGTTAGGCTGCAATTTGGGCTTAAAATGGTAAATTATTTTGTAAATTTGCTAGTTTGAGCTTTTCAAAAGTGAGAACTGACGTGTTGTTCTCTGTTTCAGATGTATGTAAATTGAACATATTTGGGTTATTCGATTGTTATATGGTTATTATTATTGACAAACTTGCTTCACTTCTTTATTTAACTTGTTTTAAATCTCACTTGCTCTTTATATATATATCTTGATTTAAACTGGATATTCGGCCTCTTCTCCTCCTCTCTCCCTCCTTTATTTACTCCCCCCTGAATATTTTGAACATTTTTGGAAACTTGGGCCAAATGGCGACTCTTCCTGCCAGAGCCGAGGCGATCTTTGACAAACCTCACCAACTGTTACTGTGTTGGTCCCAGTCAGACCATCGCGCTCACTCTCACACTAATGGCCTGCCTCCTCCGGTGACAGCTTCTGCTGCCGGACTTTTTTTATTTCTACGCGACTCTGGTAAACTGGGGGAGGGAGACAGAGACAGAGGGGAGAGAGAAGAGATGGGCAGTAAACAGAGAGGAGAGAGAACGAACACACACAAGCTTCTGACTGATATGAATAATAATTAGATATTCTTTTATGTGAGTCATGTTTTGAAGCAAACTTTTACCTCAACATATTATGTTCTAATATTATAATATTGATGCATTTAGTCAAACTATACATCTACAACCCGGTTTAATTTTAAAGACACTCACTAAAATAAAAACTTACTCAGAGAGATAGAGAGATAGAGAGATAGATAGAGATAGAGATAGATATATATATATATAGATAAATAGATAAATATATATATATAGATAAATAGATAAATATATATATATATATATATATAGTTATTAAACTGTCAAGACTGCCATGAAGTGACAGACCGAGAGAAGAAACAGAACAAGACTGATGCAGAGTAGTAATCTTGCAACACCCAAGCAGCAGTAATGAGTCAGAAAAAGGACTTTTATGGAAGTCCGAGCTGTAATTATCGTTGGGTTTTGGATCAGATCCCGTTGGACTCGCTGCTCACGGCCTCCCCCCCCCCCTGCGGTGTTCCACGCGCTCTCTGCTTTGACTCGTCCTGTGCAGCGAGTGCGAACAGCACCCATTTTAAAACATCTGCGGAGCCAGAAGTGTTGTCAAGTGTTGAGTAACGGCTGATATCTGTCACATCAGTAAGGTGTCGACGTGCAGAAGCACTTGTCATCCATTCTGTTAATTTATTTAATGCTTCAAAAGAATTTTAAATATGTCTCTGCACATAATGGAGAGAAGAAGAGAGGTTGTGTAACCAAGACATTTTTCTGATTCAATTTTCAAGCTATTAAATTTCGTTTAGTTTTTTTCAAGTCTGCTGCGATCAAGCTCAGAAACGCATCACATGCTCGATGATCCTGATTGGCTAGCTTTACTAAAGAACCACTGAAATCCATCCAATCACCAGGTTGAAGCATTTTAATTGTATTTTTCTTTTCTTCCAATATAACTTTTAAAAAGCCTCCTGTGGACAGATGTTTGCAGCTGGTGATTGTGTAATTCTATGTTTTAGTTCCAATGCTTTTGTTATGTCCATGTCAAATGAAATCAAATAACCCTACCTGGACTAACTGGACTGACTGAAGTTAACTATTAATCTACATAACAGGTCCTTAGTTATAGACCTTAAATCCTAACACCTGAATGACCTTTGGCTCCCACACCTTTAATCCTCTTACATCTGCTGTTCTTCCAGATGCATGGATAACGTGTGTGTGTATAACAGTATAGACCTGTTTTATATCTATGGCTGCTACACTGGTCAGACAGCTCAGAGACCACGTGGGGGAAATTGGTAATTACATGAAACATCAAACGGGATTAAAATGACCCCAGGAAGGTAAGTTAGGAAACTGTAGGCCAAGTGATTTCAGGTGGAAGCTGCCGTCTGATGGAAATAAAAGGGACCAATAAGCAGAGCTCTCCTGGCGAGGTCTGGTGCTGCTGAGGGAAGATTCAGGCTGTAATTACACGGGAAGTGATGAGATGAAGTGAAATGAGATTTGCAGTGCGGAGAGACCTCGTGTTCTGTTGCATTTTATTCCTTCTTTCTGTCTCATTCAGCACAAAAACACAAACTCAAGTGTGCAATTTCATCTAAACGCGCAGCAACAGAGACGCGACTGCAGACGGGTAAAGACAACATAAATGGGGTGACGACGATTGAGTTTCACTAATAAAAAAAAGAAAATAGATTCAAACTGCTAAGTATTTATCCCATTGTGATGATTTTCAGAGCAGAAGCTGTAATTTGGGTTTGAGACGGCGGCTAACCGTCTGCCAGAAGTCCCATCTGCACCACCATTAACACCATCCCTCCATTTCAAGGCTTCAAAACACAACGCCACTCACACAAAAGGGACGCACATTTCCAAAAGCTGCAAAGAAACAACAACAACAACAAAACACGGTGAGGTGCGTTTAAGCTGCAGCTAAATGTTTTATTGAATTCTTTTAGGTTCTGATTCAGACAGAAACGCAAATGAAAATATGATCATGACTGCTATTCAAAAGTGTTTCCAATATTTTGTCCACCAGTACATACATTCATAAGGGAGCAAAAAATAAAATAAAATAAAAACACGGGAAAGACCTTTCAATACATCAGCAACACTAACGACATACACACAATGACCAAAGAGCTGAATGAAGAGAAAAACAAGCGTTCTGCCTTCTGTAAAGTTTCGAGGTGTAAATCAGAAACGTAGAGAGAGAGACACAGCTGAGACTTTCGGGCTTACCTGCTTGTTTCTTTGTTCCCTGTTTTTCCTTGTGACGGCTGATTGGACACCTCAGCGTGCGGTGCTTACAATCACTTTCAAAATGATGACAATAGGCTTGTTTACTGCGCTCGTCTCCATTCATTTCCTGATTGTTGCAGGCTCGGAGCTTGAATTCCCTTTTTCGCACCATTTCATTTCCTTTCCCTCCATTTTTGTTGGGACTGAGGCTCGGTCACACAGTAAAGGCAGGATTATTGCATCCGCTGGTCCTCTATAAAACATCAAATAAAAAGCCCGAACAAGAGGAGGTGTCTTTGATTGACAGGCTGGATCCAGCTCGTTCCCCTCCCGCAGTGAATGCAGAACTCGGAGGCCTCTTCAGCTTCCACTTACCTGTTTTTGTCTGTACTCGCCAGCTGCCAGTGCAACACTCTTCAAACTTTCTTCCAAAACGAGGAGGTGCCTGCCTTCTGGAGAGCTGCGAGCAGAGACCTCTACAAAAAAAACATCTTGTTCTTCCTTTTGAGGAACGGCAGGTCGTCTTCTTGACATGACTCTTCCTGTGATCGTCTCATGAGTCTTACAACCGACGGATGCTTCAATCTTTTTCCCGTGTCAGTGTTTCTGTTCACCTGGCTTGCCTCCTGTTTCCCGCCGCGGACCTTACCTTCTGAGATCTCGTTGTTCTCGCTGGTGACGCCGCGGCCTCCTGTCATCTGGGACTGAACCACCTCGACGCCTGATTGCTGAGCTGGAAGAAATAACACACAATGGATGGACATTAGTGAATGGTGGGAGAGGACAGGATTAATCAATCAATCAATAAAATTAAAGAAGAGAACATGAAAATATTAAGCAAAACAGAATATTGCTCAGATCCCAAGAATAGAGTGTACCAGAATAGATCATATAAACAAATGAGTATTTAAGCTTTAATGTGAGAAACAAGCCAAGTGGCAGCAACCGAGAAGCAACATCAAAACCTTCCTTACTTTGATCAATTAGGCACAGAGTGATTATAGTTTAGGTCCTGATGAGCCCGAGGACGTCAGTGAGTCAACACTGATGGTTTCACTTTGATATTTGTTTGTTGTGATCAGTCACTCAGTTTGAACTCGAGTGGTGAACTGAACGACAGCAGCGGACGAGAGAGTTTACAGTGTCCGATTACAGCTGCTTAAATGTCAGACATTTAGATTTCAGCTTCAGAAGAACGACTGTAAGAAATATTACACTGTAATAATGACATGGATACATTCCTGGAGGACAGAACATCTCAGCAGCTCCATTAGAGGAGGTTTGTGTTTGTTATTTCTTTAAATATCAGCAGGTTTGTGAATGTCGGCGCCTGAGACACAGTAAACACTCGGCTTAGTTTTGCATTCAGAACCACAGCAGGGGCTGAATTGTTGTTGTTGTTGTTGTTGTTGTTTGTGTTGCCGTCTGAATTCTTTCCAGCTCGTCTTGCACTCCTCCATCCTCCTCCAACCAAACGGCTTAACCAACATTAGCCAAAAAAACAGGTATCACTGAACCATGAAACGTCAGCATGAAGGCACAACTTGCACACACCGAGAGAGAAATTCACACAAGGATTTCAGCTTTTGCAGCCGCTAAACCTGCACGAATAAGACAAAAAGAACCCGTATAATTCTCAAAAGCACCCACAAAGACCAAAAAACTGCATCTTGGTGCTCCGATGCTATTTGCACGTATTTAAATTAGTAGAATATGCAGACATTTGGTGCAAAACTGGCCCCTTTTTTGTCCAATTCACAAACACTGAAGCACATTTATGAAGGGGCGTCATGCACAGCTCCCAGTGATCATGGCAGCCAGGCATGCCAGGCGTGTTTGGATATTTGGAAGGAGAATATCACTTTCAGACTGCAGCTCATGGTTTTCTCCTTCTCTCTGCCACAGCAGACGTACCCACACGGAAGATTGTACTGAGCTGCAAAACTTTAAATAAAAAAAAAATTAATTAAAGAGAAAAATGAAAAGAGAGCACAGCTGTGTTGCTCTCTACAGGTTCAAACTTTCAGGGTTGTTTCTCTCTCTCTCTCTCTCTCTGCCACACCCCAATCACTGATGTCACAGCAAGTATTCTGCCAATCATAGCTGATGAAACCCCCCCACCCGCCGTGACATCACTGATTGAAGCCAGAAGTGCAGCTTGATGTCACAGAGTTGAGTTCTGTTCAGCGGCTGCCAGCTTTTACATCTGAACGTGTTGACAAGGTCGTTTTACATCAACAACAGCGTTTAATTACACAGTGCTGTTCCTGTAACCCCCCCCCATCTGAAGACAGCCTGGTCCAGAATCAGTGGAGCCACTCAGGGTTGAAGATCTGACTCAAAGCGTCTTACCTTCATGTTTGGCCTGAAGTGGTTTGCTCTGCTTTCCTCCTCTGACTGCAATTATTTTAAAGTTGTATTCTTTAGAGGGGTCGAAGTCCTGGATGAGCAGCTTCGCTTCCTGCTTCAACAACTGAACCTCCTTCTGCTCTCCACCTGTTGGGGGGGGGAGACAAACGTCTGATTATTAGAGACAAGACAATTCAAAGATAAGTCAATCGTGGGAGAAAGGTTACATAACAATGCTAATAAGCAAGCTACCTGCTAGCTTGCGAGAACTGACACGGGAAGGATCAAATGAATCCCTGTGCAAAGGTGATACAACTGTAATATAAAGCTGCTCCTTTAAGAGCAACCTAATACCACCTGGAAATCTTTCTGCAAGAAGATGGTTATTCATCCCCCTGTAGAAGATTAAATTTTTTCACTCCTTGGTTATTTGTTTCCTTTCATTTTCAGACACGCCCGAGAAGTTCACACACATGCACAAACAACCCACAGCCATGTTTTTACGTGGAGACATGTCGTAAAAGACACAGCTGGCTTTACATTATCTAGAAAGAACAACAAACTCCTCTTTGTCTTTTATTCTGCTTCCACTGTGCATTTCTCCTTGCAATTAAAATGGCGGCTTCAGGATCATCTACATCGTCTGGCAGTGTTTTAAATGTGACAACACGTCGGTAATATCCGTACGATCGTGTTCACATAAATTCAACACCTGTTTCAGCAGCATACTGGTCCACAGACTGCCAGCAAAGAACTTTTTATTCCTGAAGGAGCAATTAACCCCGCGGACTGAACTCCTGACGTCCTACAGGAGACGCAGGCCTTCGCCCACTGCAGGTCACATGACACAGACTTGTGTTGTACAGAAATATCAACCGGAGAGAGACTTCCACACAGAGAAAAACACCTGACTGGCATTTAAAGTCTTCCAGCCGGAAACAACAAGTAGGAAGAAAAGGCAGACGATAAAGTGATGGACTAATAAGAGCTGGAGAGAAGGAAAGAAAGAAGGGAAGGCAGAAATATGGAAAGAAAGAGACAAAATAGGATATAACATATACTGTATAAGAACAGTGATAGGATAAAAGAACATTTTTAAATAAGTAAACTCAAAATTGTGAGAATACTGAACTTTCCAAAAGTCACTAGAAAGGAGCTTTCAGCTTCTCACACTCACAGCACTCGGTGTGCTGTGCAGGATTTCTTGAAGAACGTGTGTCTTTTGGTCCATAAAGACAGACAGTTTGACTTGTGACTCACACTGAGGGCAGACAAACACCTGCAGGCACATGAATCATCGCCGACTGTACCTCAACTCAGCTGCAGCAAACCACTAAAAGGCTTCTGCAAATGCTTTTACAACTCAGCTCTGTGCACTGCTCTTTAACAAGGCGAGGCCTCCAAGTGACACTCTGTGTATGGATCCTTGATTTTAAAAGGTAATTATAGTGTGTGGGCAGGTTGGAGCTCAATGTCGTGTTCAAGGACACTTCAGCAGAGCAAATAGCTGCTGATGAAGATGCTTATAACAGAGAACGCCCCTTCAGTTATCAAACCCCCATACCAGACTATCATTGTGTATGTGGACTGTACACACCTACTACACACCTCTCTGCCTTCTCAAATTATTTCCAAATATGTGGAAATGTCTTCAGTTGCATTTGAGAGGGACACGATCGCTGACAAACACTTAGAAGCCCTCTGGCAGCACAAACCGAGGAGAGAAAAGATTAAACTTTATTAACGCCTGCGGGGGCGACAGCTCATCCCAGACCAGAGGGAAAACAAACAAGAGCAAACTGGAAAAAGGAATAAAGCAAGAAAAAGGACAAAATGTAATAAGGAGTATGAACAGAAATCAAACAAATCAATCAAGAAAAGATCTGCATTTAGCATGTAATCCTGCAGAATGGGCTTTCTGTCGCAGCGGTTTACAGATTTCCTGTCCATCTTGTCAATATTGGCTGAGAACTCCGAGATCATCACATGCAAGTTAGTTTTAAGAGTTTGTAATGTAAGAAAAACGCTATTACTGTTTCTGAATGACTGAATTCAGCCTGCTGCTCAGTTCTTCTGCTGCTGCTGCAGAACAAATGCTCCAGCTGGGATCAATACATCTTCTTAAGTTGTCAGTTCTCAAAGACAATTTCTTTATGTAAAAATGATTGATTTAAAAATCTACTTTCCACCATCTGCTGTTGCACTTTTTAAAAACAGGAGCTTGTCTATAAAACCTTCAATGACAGAGTTTCTTCTACAATTTCAGACATTATTTTACAAACGTCGTTCATACAGTTCAGCTAAAAGAGATAAGAATCAGTTTGTCTTTGCATTCTGGCAGTAAAACCTTAAATTTGCATGTACGTTGGAATAATCAGTGATGAGAGCTGCTCGACTTCTCGAAATGTGAAGGAAAGCTGCTTCAGTGCTTCCTTCCTTATCTCCTTTAGCAGCGAGGACATCGGACCGTCCTTCACCAAAGGGAAGGAGATAATGCCGACCAACAATTCCTTGGGGCAGCAGGCGTTGAAAGCAATCGCGGGCCATGACAGAGCGCGAGACTTGTCTCGACTTCAACCAGGAAAAGAAAATCTCACTGAAACCATCCAGCAGCGCTCTACAACCCCCCCGCTGTTAAAGTAAATGAACTAGCCGTCATTACAACTCATGCTGATACCGGCGGCCTACAGCGAGAAGACGATGGTCCCCGTCATTCACCTCCCTCTCTCGGCCCACAAGGCACGCAGCAACTCTCCAGTTCTTCAAATCGAAGCAGTAGCCAAAGGCAACACGTTGCAGAGCGAGCCGTGTGGGCATCAGAAACGAGCCCGTCGAACAGGTCCAGCCAATTTCAACAAATGTGTAAGAATGTGAAAAGGCAGCGAAGCTCCGGCGCTCGTTACTGTGTAACAGTGACAACAGGGAACACGTTCACACGGCAGCACAAACATTAAATATCCTTTAACTTGGCCAGAACGTGTTTTTATTCTCTGACAGAAGCTGCAGCTGATCAGATTTTGTCCCCCTGCTTTACCTTTCATCAACATCCAACATCCCTCTCTCTCCAGCCCTCTAGCATCTCTCTCTTTGTATTCCTGTGTCATTCCCTCCATCCATTCGACTCTCCCCGGCGGTGTCAGGGGATGGCTGCCTGTGCTTACTGCATCTTATCTGACATTTTCTCCATTACTGTGATCAAACAGACGGCCAGGCCAGACCAAAAGCTACAGCTTCATGTCGCCGCTGGCAGAGGTTGACTTCACCTTCATACTTGAGGCCACAGTGGATTGGTGTGTCCAGCGGTGAAGACGTAAAGTAAATAAAGTGGCTTAAAGCGGGGAAGCTTGTAACTCTGCTGCCAAGATGGCGGCACACAAAAAAACAATTAATTATGTTCATTAACTTAAATATCGACATCATTCATGCACTGAACCTGAGATTCACACCTGGGTTGAATCAGCTGAAGTCTATACAGTGGCATGCAAAAGTTTGGGCACCCCTGATCAAGATTTTCCTTTATAAATCACTGGTTGTTCGGATCAGAGGGTGTCACTGTGTCACTTTGCCTCTGCCTATCTGAGATTTTTCTTGGCCTGCCACTCAGGGCTTTAACTAGAACTGTGCCTGTGGTCTTCCATTTCCTCACTATGTTCCTCACAGTGGAAACGGACAGCTTAAATCTCTGAGTTGGCTTTTTGTATCCTTCCCTTAAACCATGAAGTGGAACAATCTTAGTTTTCAGGTCATTTGACAGTTGTTTTGAGGCTCCCATGTTGCCACTCTTCAGAGAAGATGCAAAGAGGTGAACAACTTGCAACAGGCCACCTTAAATACCCTTTGTCATGATTGGCT